>JAHTMQ010000279.1:0-167122 GCA_019327925.1 Leucocoprinus sp. KB1807203 | reverse complement strand
AATAATCAAAGTGCTCAAAAAAGCAAAGTTAGACAAGCAGCAAAAGATGTTGTTAAGTATGAGGTTTATCCTCAGACATACAGTTCTTAAATACATAATTGTGGTAGTCTGTGCACCAGAACAGCCTACCACATGATCACTACCTATTGTTCTACATATAGGAGTGCTATTGTTCTTGAAATAGAGATAACCTAACCATCTTAGGGCAGTTCTTTGTTCTATTCAAGGACAGATAATAATCTATGGATAAAGATTAGTGTTATGTACAAACATTGAGGATCTTGTATCTCCATGGGATCTTATTACCTTGGGGTCTATTTATAGCCAAAAGAAGTGCATTGAAGAGAGCTTTATGATGGTTGTTGAAGCAAATGATTATGTCAAGCAGTTCCCAAGATATCAGCAATTTAGTATCTGGTGACTTGGTGATCACTGACTGTTCTGCTGATAACTCAGTGAATACTGATCACCTTGAGATGTTTTTGGTACTGTTTGAAAGGTCTTTTTAAGGGCTTTTGGTGGTCATTTATATTGTCAAAATTGGTTGAGTATTCCCAGAGTTATGGTCTAAATGAAGTTTATGACATTATTCTCCCTCTTGGTTCAAGCTCTATTGAGAAGTTATCTTGTTTTTGGTAAACTTTGAAGATATTCCTGCAGCTTTTTGCCTGTATTATGTAGATTTTCTTCAGGTTCCCATGTGTTGTCTTCTTGACTATATCCTTTCTATCTAACAAGGAATTTTTTTTTATGTCTTTGTTGTGAATCTAGAATCTTCTCTACCTTCCATTCTTCCTGGCCCTATATCAAGGTCAGTGGTGGAGGTGTGGATTTCTGTCCAGATGTGGATTTGGAGTATTGTGCTAACTTACTAGCATGAAAAACTGGATGCAGTGCTTGGTAGCAAGGTAGCATTCTAAGCTAGAATATAACCAAGAATGACTTTTCTATTATTTCAAGTGACCTTTGTACCAGGGTTGTAATGCTTGCTCCATAGTCTGGTAATCCTTTAGATTGAGTAGCATCTTGCCACCAACTTTGAATGGAACACTTTGGACTTTTTGGTCATAGTACTACTTCATTCTTTCCACTGCAAGAGTAAGAGTTGCTTTTGCCTGCTCCAAGGCTTCTTGTCATTTATACATCAGGTCATTCAAGTCCCTTTGTAGTGACTCTTTGACTAAAATTGGGCCTGCTCTTGGGTATCTACTATATTCAAGGAAGAATGGACTTTCCTTAATGCCTTTGTGTGCTTGATTGTTATATGCAAACTCTGCACTGGGAAGTAGATCCAACCAATTACTAAGGTTATAATCTATATAACATCAAAGATATTGCTCTAATGCCTAGTTTGCTCATTCTATTTATCTATCTATTTGTATATAATATACTGTCAACATTGTAGATTCTATTCCTAAAATCTTGTACCATTCTTGGAATAGCTCAGCTGAATATTGTACTTCTCTATCTGAAATGATTTGTAGCAGCAGTCTATGCAATGGATAGACCTTATCATATAGTAACTGCACCATATCTTTGGATAAGAACCAATTGTTGATAGAAATAAAATAAGCCCTTTTGATGAGCCTGTTAACAATAACACAGATAGCATTGTAACCATTTGACTCTGGCAATTGCATGATTAAGTCTATTGAAATTATTTCCCAAGGCCTGTTAGGCATTTTGTTAGGTATGAGTGGTCCAAAAGGTTGCTGTGTGCAATTTCTCATCTGCTGACACATATTACAACCTATAATGTATTTCTTGACAAATGTTATCATCCCAGGCCACCAGTAATTTCTGAAGACCAACTCATAGATCTTCCACTGACCTAGGTGTCTGGCAGATAGCAAATTGTGGTACATCTTAATGATCTATTGTCATAAGGTGTCTTTTCACACTATGGGGAATATAAACCTTCCCTTTGTACAGGAGTAGTCTATTCTCATAGTTTTAGTCTTGCAAGGATTTTCCAAATTCTCTTGGACCAGACTTAAGTAACATCTTATAGTCTTTGGTGACTTTATCCAATAAGAGTACTATTTTGACCTCCTTTAGGATTATCTTGTCACTTATTGGCATCTCATGAGTAGCCTCTAGTGCATTGATAGCAAAGAACTCAGGTTTTAGCAACATCTGGTTTGTATTGTCAAGGTCTATCCCCATTTTATGGTCTACTCATCTGGACAAGGGGTCTTCCACCTGCATTGTCTTTTTCAGTTTATGATAGAGTACAAAGTCAAAACAAGTCATAAAAAGTGCCTATCTTGCTTGCCTTCTGGTCAGTTTTTGAGCTGTCCTGAAAAAAAGTAAGGTTCTGATGATCCAACTAGATCTCAACTTTATATAGATGTCCCTCCAAATGGTGTTTATATTCCTCTAGTCCCTGAGTTACTGCAAGTAGTTTCTTGTCATAGATTTCATAGTTCCTTTTATGAACATCTAATGACTTGGAGAAGAAAGCTACTGAATGCCATAGGTTAGTTTGCATGTCCTTTTGTGATAAGACAGCTCCTGTTGCAAAGTCATTAGCATTGGTGGATAACTTAAAGGGATCTTCATTATTTGGTATTCTCAGGACTGAAGCTATGGTAAAGGCCTTTTTCAGTGCCTCAAAAGCATTTTGTTGCTCTATGCTCCAAGTCTAGGTACTATTCTTTTTGGTCAAGTCAGAGAGTGGCTTTGACATCTTGGCAAAGTTCTCAATAAACCTATAATAGAAATTTGCAAAGCCTAAGAATGCTTGTACTTGTTTGACTTTAGTCAGTACTAGCCACTCTAGAACTCCTGAAAGTTTCTCTTTATCCATCTGTACTTTATTCTCCAAAATAATTATGCCCAAATACTTGATACTACTTTGCTCAAAGAAACATTTCTCTACTTTAGCATAAAGGTCATTAAATTGGAGCCTTTTTAGCACTTCCTTGACCAATTGCCTGTGCTCCTTCAAACATGTCCCAAATATTAGAATATTATCTAAATATACCATTACTAATCATATGCAAATCAAATCTCCCAATATGTCATTCATCATGCTTTGGAAGGTTGCTGGTATATTGGAAAAACTGAAATATATAACAGTTGCCTCAAAAAGACCTTATCTTGTAATAAATGCTATCTTCCATTTATTCCCTTCTTTAATGCAAACATTGTTGTATCCCCACCTCAAGTCAATTTTGGTAAAGATTGAGGCTTTGCTGAGTGATTCAATCAAGTTGGCTATTCTAGAGATTGGATAGCAATTTTTGACAGTAATTCCATTAAGGGCTCTATAGTCCATAACAGGTTGTAAGCTTCCATTGTGCTTCTTTACAAAGAAGAATAGAGCTGCTATTGGGCTGGTAGATGGTCAGATATATCCCTTTCTGAGTTCCTCATTGATCCACATATCAAGAGAGTTTCTTTTCACTAGAGAGAGCAGATAGACCTTGGCTGGTTTGGGAAGCGTTGTGCCTTCTACAAAGTCAATCACATGGTTATACAGTTTCCATACTGGCATTCTCTCTGACTTATTCTTTGAAAATACATTCCCTATACTTGTATAGCTACTCTAGCACATGAGCCTTCCAGGTCTTTGTGTCTTTGCAATCTAAGTCTCCATATTAGTCTCGATTGTTGAGTATAGCTACAATTATCATTACCTGTTGATGACCACCTAGGTCAGTCATATCTGCCTAGCTAAGAATATGGTTGTTGGGGTTCTCATCTCCTATGTCGTCCAATAAGGGAGATTTGCTGACATCTAGTTCAAGGTAAAGTTTATTGGCTCCTATTTCTATATCTCATATTTTATGGACTTTACTAGTATATGTATCTGGGCACCTAGTGAGCTCCTATTGACCTTTTTGCCAATCAATATTTGGATTATACTTATACAAGTACAAATACCCAATCATCATCTTCTTATTCTCTAAGTTGGTAACAAAAAAATGCTGAATTGTCCTGTGTGATCCAATTTTTATATAAGCTTAGACATACTCAGTTATCTGTCCTGTCTTGTTGGAAGTGCCATCCACATTGATTACACAATATGGATTTGCCAGTTTATAAGTTACCAGGTTATTATTTTCTATAACAACTCTGTCGACGAAGTTTATGATAGCTCCCAAATCAACCAAAGCCTTGGTCTGTACTTTTTTTCTATATATCCAAAGTGTAACTGGAATTTTAAAGGAGGTAGTCTTGTTGCATGCTATATTATTACAAGATTCTAGTACTACTTCTGACTTTTGTGAGCTAGTAGAGAACTTTCCTTCAACTACAGATCACAGACATTATACTCTATAGTCCCAAGGGAAAATTCAATTTAGGTGTCCCCTTTCCCTTCCACTTAGAGGAACAGAATCAGGGATATCTTCAATTGACATGCTATTAATTTTGACGTTCTTAGAAGGGGAATCTGGGTCATTACTATTTTTTTCCAATATCTTCATCAGCCATGCTCTAAATGACTGATTCTTATTCTTGCTTGGACCTGGTAGAGATGGTTTCTGGAAAGAGGTTTTATGAGGATGCTTGTCCTCATTACTGGACTTGTTATAACAGTCTACAGTGTTATGTATTTTTGACTTATTCTTAAAGCCTTTTCCAGTACATATTTGACAGTATTGCAAGCTCTTCTCTTTCTTCTTCTGAATCTTATTTATTTCTATTGCATCTGGGTCCTTTTTTCCTCCATTCTTCTCTCCAATTGCCTCTAGACCAAATATTGCACCCTGGATCTTATCTGGATGTAAGGCCTTGTATGCTTGTATCAATAACTTTAGATAGTCATTCTATGTTTTCAGAGATTGATTTGTAATTTCATAGATAATGAATACATTTTGCAGCTTGTCAGGAATAACCTCCTTCATTTTGTCAATGTGAACTTCATCACTATAGTTGACAATTTTTGCTAATGTCCTGTACTGTTCTGTATATTTGACAAAATTCTTCCTTGCTAGGTCCTTGTTGACCCAGAGTGCTGTTAATTTCTTCTTTGCTCTCTCTTTGTCATCTCGTTGTCTGTAAATATTTTTGAGTTCTTGGGCAAAGTCATCTTAAGAACCAACATTCAATCCTACTTCAACCTTGTCATAATGTGATTTCATATATGTGCTGGTGGAAGTATGTAAACAGATGAGAGCACATATGATTTTCTGATCATCCAATATAATACCAGATACCAAACAGTATAGAGCAATCTGGCTCAACCAATCATGCAGATGTATCTTATTTTCAGAGCCTACAAATGTTGGTAGCTCTGGCACCTTAGTTTTGGAGGCAATGTTCCCTCTAGGGAGCCTTGTCAGCTCTCCCTGAAGATAGACAACTTCTGCTTCCAGAGTTGCAATTTTATTGTAAGTGGTGGTCAAGGCACTGTTATAGTGATTGATTACTCTGTTCAGCACCTGATCAACATAGTTCTTGAGGGTTAGAGTAGTACCCTGATGTGCATTTTACAGCATCTATATCTCTGTTTTATTTTAAGGCATATGCTTAGGGCTGATGCTATTCCTAACAAGTGTGTTCTAGTTCTCAGCACTGAAGTCAGCAAAGGAAACAGTGGTGGTAAAGTTGGTAAAAGTCAACATATCTAATTTAAGTAATTAATTACAGTTCTTGAGTATGTTATCAAAGGGGTAAAAGGAAAAAAAACACCCAAATTTAGCCTCTTAATGCCATTGTGTTACACCAAATACCATTCTAATCATATTATGTCTATGGAATAGTGATATTGAGCTCTAAAAGAGCTTTACAAATCTCTGGTACTCTAGTAGCTGGTTTGGAAAAATCTACATCCTTCAGGCACTTACAAGCACCTTTTAGCATTCTCCACTCCTTGGCTATGAGCTTGTGACCAATTTTGTCCAGCTCTATAATTACATCCTGCAGTTGATTGAACCATTTCCACAGTGGATCATACTGTGGATCCTCAGCCCAGGTCTTGTTTTCACTCATCTTAGTAAAAAATGGCAATATACAATCCAAGGTGGGTTCTATCACAAATGGCCACTTACTGATTTGTGAGTTGATGATTTAATAATCAAAAGGCTTAAAAAAGCAAAGTTTAGACAGTAGCAAAAGATGTTGTTAAGTATGAGGTTTATCCTCAGACATACAGTCCTTAAATACATAATTGTAGTGGTCTGTGCACCAGAACAGCCTACCACATGATCACTACCTATTGTTCTACATATAGGAGTGCTATTGTTCTTGAAATAGAGATAACCTAACCATCTTAGGGCAGTTCTTTGTTCTATTCAAGGACAGATGATAATCTATGGAAAAGATATGAAAACATTGAGGACCTTGTATCTCCATGGGATCTTATTACCTTGGGGATCTATTTATAGCCAAAAGAAGCGCATTGAAGAGAGCTTTATGATGGTTGTTGAAGCAAATGATTATGTCAAGCAGTTCCCAAGATATCAGCAATTTAGTATCTGGTGACTTGGTGATCACTGACTGTTCTGCTGATAACTCAGTGAATACTGATCACTTTGAGATGTTTTTGGTACTGTTTGAAAGGTCTTCTTAAGGGCTTTTGGTGGTCATTTATATTGTCGAAATCGGTCAAGTATCCCTAGAGTTATGGTCTAAATGAAGTTTGTGACAGGTTCTAGGAGTTCTTTGTACTTTTTGATGCATAATAACTTTTTGGTTTTGTGAAAATGTAGTTCTTGGGGGCAGGATGCAAAGTAGAAGTCATTTACTTTGTGCTAGCAGGAGTCTGCTTCGACAAGTCTGTTGTAGAGTTTAGTAGATAGAGTAGGTTCCATTCTTATCCTTTCTAGCAATAACTTCTCAGTTGCACTCTCCTTTTTCAGTGAAAGGCATTCAGCAAGAGTCTTGGTGTTTTTGATAGCAGACATGGCTTGGGGGCAAAAGTGAGCACAATATTTCTAGTTCAGTAGATAAAGTGTGGTGGGCAGAAACTATACTATAACTATACTAAAAGTGTTCTTCCAATGATGTAGGTCCTGTCTTGAGGGGAGAGTTTGATGTCATGTTCAGTTTTTTACACTGGCTCATGGAGAAGGAATAGAGGTCTTAGAGTAGTTCCAGCCACCTGCAAGGGTTTTTTGGAAATGTTTACACAAATCCAAAGTCTTTCAGGACCAGCTATAATATACAAGCTAGTCTGCTCCCAATAGTTTAAGAGATAGACCTTCCTCTTTATACCTGGGGTCCAGCCTACTACAGAGATAGGTCCTTGACAGAAATCCACTCTGAGCCCTCAGTAAATCATCTGTCCTGTAACAGAAACAAAGACACCCTCAGGAAAGTCATCTTGTCCTGTAATAGAGACAAAAAGACCCTCTTATAGCTCCCTAGACCCACATCTGGAATGAACACAACCCTATGTCCTTTGCAGAGACAATGGAGATAGAAAACAGTAGACTTAACAAACTATCACAAATGGCCACTTTGTTAGCATGAAGTCATGAAGACTTAGAGCTCAACCAAGGTGGTTGTTCAAGAAGAACTCAATAGAGTTCCTTGTTGGATTCCCCTAGGTATTTATACAAATATTTAGGTAGTCTGTGCACCTATCTCCTGCAATCACATGACCCTTACTAAGAACTGTCTATATCTTACATAATCCTTCCCACACTATTTATATCTTTCCTATGTTGTATTCTTGAATGTTTTCTATCAAGTTGATGAGTGTGTGAGAAATAGTTTTCTTCTTGGTTGTCTTATAACACACTTACTGATTTGTGATTGGTTGATTCGATAATCAAAGTGCTCAAAAAAGCAAAGTTAGACAAGCAGCAAAAGATGTTGTTAAGTATGAGGTTTATCCTCAGACATACAGTCCTTAAATACATAATTGTGGTAGTCTGTGCACCAGAACAGCCTACCATATGATCACTACCTATTGTTCTACATATAGGAGTGCTATTGTTCTTGAAATAGAGATAACCTAACCATCTTAGGGCAGTCCTTTGTTCTATTCAAGGACAGATGATAATCTATGGATAAAGATCAGTGTCATGTGCAAACATTGAGGACCTTGTATCTCCATGGGATCTTATCACCTGAGGATCTGTTTATAGCCAAAAAGAAGCGTATTTGAAGAGAGCTTCATGATGGTTATTGAAGCAAAGTGATTATGTCAAGCAGTCCCTGAGATATCAGTGATTTAGTGTCTGGTGACTTGATGATTGCAGACTGATCTGCTGATAACTCAGTGAATACTAATTGCTTTGAGATGTTTTTGGTACTGTTTGGAAGGTCTTCTTTAGGGCTTTTGGTGGCCATTTAGATCATTGAAATTGGTCAAGTATTCCTGGAGTTATAGTCTGAATGAAGTTTGTGACACAGTGATAATTGAAAGAGAAGAACTCAATAGAGTTCTCTATTGGATTTCTACTACTACTTATACAAATATCCCATGGTCTGTGCACCCACTTCCCATGGTCACAAGACTATTACTAACAACTATATAGTTCTTATATAATACTGTCCCATGCTATTTATATCTTCCTTGTATTATATTTCTGGAGATTTCCTATTAAGTTGATAAATACATGGGAGATGTTTTCCTTCTTTGGAGCCAACTTATAACAGGGGAGTTTGAGACTAGTTATATAAGCTGCTGTAGCTGAACAGTCAAGACAAAGAGGGCATTGCTAATATTGGTTTCTGAGTTGTTTTGTTGCTTGGAGACTTTGTGCAAATAGTGCTGTATGTTAAGGGTATAGACTTAAGACTGAAGCTCTGACCCCAACCAGTGATAATTAAAAGGGAAGAACTCAATGGAGTTCCCCATTGGATTTCTACTACTACTTATATAAATGTCACATAGTCTGTGTGTTTACTTTCTATAAGAGGATGGCCATTACCCTAGGACAGGGCTTAGCTAAGTACCAGATTTGCACTTATCTAGCTTATCTTATCTTATAATGCCCATCTATTTATTTCTTTGCCTCTTGGTCTACATATTACCTTGATTATTCTATTTATCCAAATTAGGAAGTGCTATTATTGGACTGTAGCTCACATGACTGTGCACAGACCATCCTTTATAGTATATATAAGGGCTTGTATTAGTAGATTTACCCTTACTCAAATATTACTCTAGCTTCTGGGACTTTTACTTAGCTCTCTAGTATGACTTTCAGTAAATTGCTAGTTATTGCCCTTATACTTCCCATAATCACAAGACCCTTACTTAATAACTATATAATTGTACACAATATTATCCCATGCTATTTATAGCTTTCTCTTGTTGTATTTCTAGAGGTTTCCCATCAAGTTGATGAATATATAGGAGATATTTTCCTTCTTTGGAAATAACTCATAATACTGTAGATAAGCTAGGGCATCAGCTATGCCCTGGGGAATATATATACGTGACATCCACATAGAGTGGAGTGCTTGGAGAATTGGTTGCAGACAAGAGAAAGCATCTAGGGAAAGGCTATCTACTATGTTCTACCAAGGCTCTATTTAGAAGATTCTAAACTGCTGCAAGAGCAACTGGAGTGGAGTGGACTCCAAGAGAATCCTTAGCTAATATTGTACTCTTACATTATGTTATAACTCACTTCCAGGAGAATTCTTAGAGTTTAGGATAAAACTCCTAGAGGGTATATTCTACAATATATACTACTATAGTCTGCCTATCCCTGATCCTATAGTCCTATCTGGTAGAGTCAGGAGTCACCAAGTCTGTCATGACTTGGCCAAACGACTAAGTCAATATTTATTTTCTTTTTCCTTTTCTTTTTCTTTTCTTAGGAAATCAATGGATGCAAGAGAAGATGACTCAAAAGAGATATGCAGGACTTTGTAAATAAGGGTAAATACAGAATGTGTATAAGTAGTGTATAGAAAGCAAACGGGAACTCTATTGAGTTCTCCTTGTCAACTCAGACCAGGAGGGTAATTAAGTTATCTCAGACTAAGTCGCTACACTAGAACTTGATAACCACATCCGAGCACTGTTCACCTCGAACCCTGCTCAAAATCATTCAAGGGTGTAGTTGGCTTCATACCAGCCCCATGAGTGATTCCCCTATCATACTCATTTCACACTCTTTCTCGCTAGGGAGCACAGCACTCTCAAGCCTCTTGGATAGCGGGCCCTAGCTGTAAAGGGGACTTGTCAATTAGTTAGGGATTGATGGTGGAAGCACAATACCAAGCTCAGGTATTGTGTCTAAGACCTGACCGTTTCCTTCTTTGGGCTCTCATAACAGGCAGCAGCAAAACATGGGTTCACACTAAAGGAATTAGAGAAACCCATAATGGTCAAAAATGTAGACGGAACAGACAACAGTGGAGAAGCCATTACACACCAGGTAAAAGCAAATGTATATTACAAGAGTCACGTAGAAAGGATGAGGATAGATGTATGTGACTTAGGAAAAACAGAGGTAATACTGGGAATGCCATGGTTACAGGCATATAACCCAGAAATCAATTGGGAAACCAGAGAAGTAAAAATGACAAGATGCCCACCTTTATGTGGTAGAAGACCAAGGGAGGTCAAAAGGGTAAAAAGGGTAGCAACTCTAGAGGAAGAGAAAATTGTCAGATGGGCAATCGATGACAAGGAAGAATGGGGAAGAGAAGAGGAAATGGAAGAGGACTATAGGAAGATTGAAGAGTTGGTCCCAAGGAAATTCCTAAAGTGGAGGAAAGTGTTCAGGAAAGTAGAGTCAGAAAGAATGCCGACTAGAAAAGTTTGGGATCATGCTATCGATCTCAAGAAGATGTTCAAACCACGGAAGGGAAGAATCTACCCTCTATCCAAAAACAAGAGAGAGGAGGTCCAGAACTTTGTGGAAGATCAACTGAGAAAGGGGTATATCAGACCATCAAAATCCCCTCAAACATCACCAGTCTTCTTTGTGGACAAAAAGAATGGAAGTAAGTGGATGGTAATGGACTACCATAACCTAAACAACTAGACAGTGAAAAACAACTACCCACTACCACTAATTACAGAGCTAATTGACAATATGGGTAGCAAGAAGGTGTTCACTAAAATGGATCTGAGGTGGGGGTTCAATAATGTGAGGATAAAAGAAGGAGATGAGTAGAAGGGAGTGTTTACAATGCATATAGGATTCTTTGAGCCAACAGTTATGTTCTTTGGAATGACAAATTTGCCAGCCACATTTCAGGCAATGATGAATGAAATCCTGAGGGACTTAATCAATGAAGGAAAAGTTGCTGCATTTGTAGATGATGTGCTAGTAGGGACAGAAACAGAGGAAGGACATGATGAGATTGTAGAAGAAATATTGAGGAGGTTAGAAGAAAATGACCTGTATGTCAAACTGGAGAAATGTATATGGAAAGTACAGAAAATTGGGTTCCTAGGAGTAGTAATAGGGCCTAATGGGATAGAAATGGAGGAAGAAAAGGTAGACAGAGTACTCAGTTGGCCAGAGCCGAAAAATATGAAAGATGTCAGGAAATTCTTGGGCCTTGCAAACTACTATAGGAGGTTTATCAAAGATTTCGCTTGAGTAGCAAGGTCTATAAACATGCTAACAAGGAAAGACGTAAAGTGGCAGTGGGGAGTGGAACAGCAGAAAGCATTCAATAAACTCAAAAGGGTGTTTACAATAAAACAAGTATTAGCGGCACTGGACTTAGATAAGGAATTCAGAGTAGAAGCCAATGCATCAAATTACGCTACTGGAGGAGTACTATCAATGAAGTGCTCAGATGAAATGTAGAGGCCAATCGCTTTCATTTCAAGTCTCTCAGTAATACAGAAAGAAATTACGAGATACATGACAAGGAGATGTTAGCAGTCGTTAGATGTCTAGAAGCATGGAGGCATTTCCTGGAAGGAGCAACAACTAAATTTGAGATTTGGACAGACCATAAGAATCTCAAGTACTTTATGAAAGTGCAGAAGTTAAATAGAAGACAAGCAAGATGGACTCTATACCTGTCAAGATCTCATTTTACGCTGAAGCATGTTCCAGGAAGTAAGATGGGGAAAGCGGATAGTCTAAGTAGAAGACTGGACTGGGAAGTGGGAGTGGAAAGAGACAATGAGGACCAGAAGTTGGTAAAACCAGAGTGGTTGGAAGTAAGGAAAACAGAGATAGTAGAAGTAATAGTGGATGGAGTGGATCTATTAGAGGAAGTTAGGAAGTCAAAAGTAAAAGACAATGAGGTAGTAAAAGCGGTGGAGGAAATGAAGAGAGCAGGAGTAAAAATGTTAAGAAATGAAGAATGGAGAGAGGTAGACAGCGTTATGTATAAAGAAGAGAAAGTGTATGTGCCAAAAGATGATAAATTAAGAGTGAAAATTATCAGACTATATCACAATATGCTAGTAGAAGGACATGGAGGACAGTGGAAGATGGTAGAACTGGTCACTCAAAACTTTTGGTGGCCAGGGATTACTAAAGAGGTGAAATGATATATAGAGGGGTGTGATGCTTGCCAGCACAACAAAAACCACACAGAGCAACTAGCAGGAAAATTAATGCCAAACTCAATCCCAGAAAAACTATGGACACATATATCGGCAGACTTTATTACTAAGTTGCCTCTAGCACAGGGATACAATAGCATTCTAGTAGTAGTGGATTGGTTAACTAAGATGGTCCATTTTATACCAACTACAGAGAAAACATCGGCAGAGGGATTAGCAAGGTTGTTCAGAGATAATGTGTGGAAATTACATGGTCTACTGGAAAGCATCATATCAGATAGGGGACCCCAGTTCATGGCAGGATTAATGAGGGAATTGAATAGGATGTTGGGGATTGAGAGTAAATTGTCAACGGTGTTCCACCCTCAAACTGATGGACAGATGGAGAGGGTTAATCAGGAATTGAAACAGTACTTAAGGATGTTTATTGACCACAGGCAGGAGCAGTGGCCTGACTGGTTAGGAACAGCAGAGTTTCGCCTACAATAAAAAAATGCACTCAAGTACTAAAACATTGCCCTTCAAGACAAATTACAGACAAAATCCTAGAATAGGGGTTTGAGATGAGAAGGAAAGGGAAATATGAAGGAGCAGAGAAATTTGTAACGAAAATAAAAGAGATCCAGAAAGAAGCAAAAGCAGCGCTAGGAAAAGCACAAGAGGAAATGAAGAAGTATGCAGATAGGAAGAGAGCAGAGATTGATGAGTATAAAGTAGGAGACTTAGTAATGCTAAGTACTAAGGACCTGAAATGTCAGATAGTCAGAAGGAGGATGGAAAAGCTGACGGAGAGGTTTGTAGGCCCTTACAGGATAAAGAAGATCGTATCATCGAATGCAGTGGAATTAGAACTACCTAGTACAGTAAAAATACATCCAGTAGTAAACGTTAGTAGAATACATAAATACATAGGGCAAGTAGAGGGATAGAGAAAGGAGCAACCAGCTCCAATAGTAATCGAGGGAGAAGAGGAGTGGGAAGTAGAGAGAATCCTGAACAAATGGCAGATAGAGAAAAAGATAAGTACCTAGTATGATGGAAAGGATTCATGGCAGAATCAGATACTTGGGAAGGAAGGGAAAATCTGGAAAATGCAAAAGAGGCAGTTGAAGAGTATGAAAAGGAATACAACGAGACATGGAAGAGTCAGAAAGACAGGAAAAGGAAGAAGAGACATTTCAGAGGGGAAATTACCAGGAAGATTCACAGCAAGAAAACTGTTTGGATGGTCAGACAAGAGGTACGACAAAGAATACTGGGCAAGGTTAGAAAGAAACTGGAGAAGATGGAAAGGAGGAAGAACAAGAGGACAAAGGATGATGGAAACTATAAAAGAAAAAGAGAAAGAGATCGAACAGGGAAAGCCAGGAATAAAGGAATGGATAGAGGAAGATGATGATAACATGGGGAATATCTGTAACCCCTATTATGAGCTGTAAAAATCCTCGGGACAAGGAATCTTGAGAGGGGGGTGGTGTCATGATACAGCCAAAAACAGCTAAGTCATTATTTATTTTCTTTCTCTTTTCTTTTCTTTTAATTAGGAAATTGGTGGATGCACAAGATGGAACAACCAAAGAGAGATGCATGGGAATTTATAAATAGAAATAAACACAGAGCATGTATAAGTAGTGTACCACAATCAAAGAGAACTCCATTGAGTTCTCCTTGTCAACTCAGACTAGAAGGGTGATTAAGTCATCTTAGGCTAAGTCACTACATATAGGCAAGCCACGTTAACAAATGTGCTTACCTCTTCCATCTTCCCACTGAAAACTTGAGGTCTTGCAACCTCCACTCTGCTCCCCTGTTGCTGAAGGAGCATGGTGTTGACCTGCTATTATAGGGTCGCAATTATGGCAAGAAGTTGCTCCTCTCTGGTCTGGAGGGGGGCGGGTGCCAAAGGGCATTCCCCTGTTGCTGTTGTGTTGGTGAGACATTGGTGATGGTGATGGTGATAATGATGATTCCTTGTAGGAGGATGAATGGTCTTCTTCATCTGTACTTATGACTGACTACTGACTAAGAAGGGTGAAACAATATTATCCCTAAGAAGGGAATCTCTAAGCTAGATGGGCCTTTAAGAGGTTGCCATCATTCTCCTGTGTAGACCGGTCACAATGGATCGGTAGCATGGAGCTGATAATAAAGAACTAGTTACGAGCCCACTCAATATAGAGGTCAGGTCTCAGGCAGGAACATGAGCTTTGTCCAGGCTGTCCACCCACTGTCCCTAACTGACAGTGAAGTCCCCTTTACAGCTAGGGCCCGCTATCCAAGATGCTTTTGAGTGCTATGCTCATTAGCAAGGATGATAAGAGAGTAAGTGAAAATAAGGATGTTGAGGCTGTGAGGTGCAGGGTCAACAATGGGTATTGAGTTCTTATGTTATTGATAAGTAGTGAATGCTCTTAGTGATCACCCTAGGGTGGATGTTCAAGAAGAACTCGATAGAGTTCTTTCTTGGATTGGACTACTACTTATACTCTTTTTACAGTGGCTGTACTACTACTAGTCCATGATCACATGTTCTTCCAGAATGTTCTATGATCACTTGACCTTGTCACGTGATTTGGTTATCTAAGTTCCCACACTATTTATACCTTGACCTTATTATATGACTTGAGATTTTGGATTAAGTGTTTAAATGCATGGGAGACTATTTCCTTCTTGGGGTTCTCATAACATAGATAGATGCAATACCTGCTAGCAATATAAAAATAGGAGCAAGGCCCTGGTAGAAAAGTTAATGCCAAACACAATCCCAGAGAAACCATGGAACCATATCTCAGTAGATATCATTATAAAACTGCCCTTAGCTCAAGGATATGATGCAATCTTAGTGGTGTATGACAGATTTAGCAAAATGGTACACTTTGTAGTGACTACAGAGAAAATGATGGCAGAGGGAACTCGTCAGACTGTTTAGAGACCATATCTGGAAACTGCATGGGCTTCCAGAAAGTATTATATCAGATAGGGGAGTACAGTTTGCAGTAGGAATGATGAAGGAGTTGAACAAGCTATTAGGAATCCAGACTAAGTTGTTGATGGCTTACCACCCCCAGATGGATGGATAGATGGAGAGGGTGAATCAGGAATTGGAGCAGTATCTAAGGGTTTTCATCAACCATAGATAGAAACAATGGCTAGACTAGTTGGGGACAGCTGAATTTGTATATAATAACAAGATATATTCAGCTACAAAAGTGTTACCATTCAAGGCTAATTACAGTCAAGATCCAAGGATGGGATTCAAGGGAAAAAGAAAAGGAAAGTACAAAGCAGTGGAAAGGTTTGCAGAAAGAATGTAGAAAATTCAGGAGAAAGCAAAAGCAGTCTTGAAAAAGGCTTAGGATGAAATAAAGAAGTTCACAGATGGGAGGCAAAGTAAAGGAGAGGAGTATAAAGCAGGGAACTTAGTATTGCTAAGCACCAAAGATCTCAAGTAGCAGATGAAAGAAAGATAGTCAGAGAAACTAATAGAATACTTTGTAGAGCCTTACAGAATAAAAGAAATTGTCTCAAGTAATGTGGTAGAATTAGAATTGCCTAGTTCTATTAGAATACACCCCATAGTTAATATAAGTCAAGTATACCTGTATAAGCCACAAATGGAGGGGCAGAAGAAGGCACCACCAAAACCAGCTACCATTGAAGGGGAAGAAGAATTTGAAGTAGAAATAATACTAAACAAAAGGGTAGTTTAAGGAAAGGAAAAGTTCCTAGTATGATGGAAGGGATATATAGCAAAAGAAGATACATGGGAAAGTAGGTGTTACAAACTTCATTTGGACCATAACTCCAGGAATACTTGACTGATTTCAACAATCTAAATGGCTACCAAAAGCCCTTAAGAAGACCTTTCAAACAGTACCAAAAATGTCTCAAAGCAATTAGTATTCACCGAGTTATTAGCAGATCAGTCAGTGATCACCAAGTCACCAGACACTAAATCACTGATATCTCAGGAACTGCTTAACGTAATTGTTTGCTTCAATGACTATTGTGAAGCTCTCTTCAATGCGCTTCTTTCGGCTATAAATAGAACCAGAGGCAATAAGATCCCATGGAGATACAAGGTCCTCAATGTTTGCACATAACACTGATCTTTACCCATAGATTATCATCTGTCCTTGAATAGAACAAAAGACTGCCCTAAGATGGTTAGATTATCTCTATTTCAAGAACAATAGCACTTCTATATGTAGAACAATAGGTAGTGATCATATAGTAGGCTGTTTTAGTGCATAGACTACCACAATCATGTATTTAAAGACTGTATGTCTGAGGATAAACCTCAGACTTAACAACATCTTTTGCTACTGTCTAAACTTTGCTTTTTTGAGCCTTTTGATTATCAAATCATCAACTCACAAATCAGTAAGTGGCCATTTGTGATAGTAGAGAGAATCTGGAAAATACAAAAGAGTTGGTAGAAGAATTTGAGAAAGAGTATAGCAAAGAGACTAAAGAGATATGATGACAGGAAGAAGAAGAGGACAAAAAGGTATTCTCAAGAGAACTACCAGGGAAATTTACAGCAAAAACACTATAAGGATGGTTTAACAAGGAGTATGAGAGACAAAGGGAAAAAAGATAGGAGAAAAACTGGAGATGATGGAAAAATTTCTTGGGATGAGAAAACTTGAAGGAGAGGCTATATTATAAGACAACCAAGAAGGAAACTATTTCTTGTGCATTCATCAACTTGATAGGAAACATCCAAGAATACAATGCAGAAAAGATATAAATAGTATAGAAAAGATTATGTAAGATATAGACAGTTCTTAGTAAGGGTCATGTGATTGTGGGAGATAGGTACACAGACTACCTAAATATTTGTATAAATATCTAGGGAAATCCAACAAGGAACTCTATTGAGTTCTTCTTAAACAACTACCTTAGTTGAGCTCTAAGTCTTTATGACTTTATGCTAACAATCATTTGAACAGATATGATCAAACTGGAGTTACCAAAAACAATGAAAATACATCCAGCAGTAAATGTCAGTAGAGTATGTATGTACAAAAATCAAATAGAAGACCAGAAAAAAGAACAGCCTCTCCTAGTGGTAATTGAAGAGGAAGAGAAATATGAAGTAGAGAAAATACTAAACAAAAGAAAGTTTAGAGGAAAGGATAGGTACCTGGTATGATGGAAAGGATATATAGCCAAAGAAGATACTTGGGAGTTAAAAGAGAATTTAGGAAATACAAGAAACTTAGTAGAAAGGTTTGAAGAAGAATACAGAGAGGAGTCAAAATGAGCAAGGAAAGAAGACTATAAAAAATCCTATAGGGAAGAATTACTAGAAAGATATATAGCAAAAATATTGTATGGATAGAATAATAAGAGATTTGATCAGGAATATTGGAAAGAAATTAGAGATATTGGAAGGGAATACAAAGGAAAAGTGTAAGGACTTAGACTAGGATATCTTAGAACTACTCCTAGTCCAAGTTGACAAGGAGAACTTGATGGAGTTCTCATTGATTATGGTATACTACTTATATACCTCCTGTGTTTACTTCTATTTATAAACTCCCACACATCTCCTTTGGTCATTTCATCTCGTACATCCACTGATTTCCTAATTAAAAAGAAAAGAAAAAGAAAAAGAAAATAAATAATGACTTAGCCATTTTTGGCTATGTCATGACAAAAAGGATACTGGAAGCGATTCAGGAGGAGGAAAACAAACAAGAAATAAAAGGACCGAGGATAGAAGAATAGGATGAAGAAAATAAGATGGACAATCTACAAGACCTATACAATAAATTGTAAAGTCCTCAGAATGAGGACCTTTAAGAGGGGGGTACTGTCATAAGTTGCTATGACAATGTATTTATAGAACAACAGACAAGGGAATCAAACCTGCCAGTCTCTTGGCAGATTGTAGAGTACTATTAGTATAAACAAGGGCAAATAGCATACTTGTATAAGTAGCTAATAACAATTGAGTGAGAACCTCATTGGGTTTTCTTTGTAACCCTCAAAGACTTAGCTTCTGAGTCACCTTGACTTGAGCCGTACAACACAACTCATAATAGAGGTCACAGATATTCCCCATTTTATTGTTATTTTCTTCTGTCCACTCCTTTATTACCAAGTCTTCTTGTTTGATTTTCTCTTCTTCTTCCTTTATTGTTTCCATTATTCTTTGCTCTCTTGCTCTTTCTCCTTTCCATCTTCTCCAATTTCTTTCTAATCTTGCCCAGTATTCCTCATTATACTTCTTATCTGATCATCCAAATAGTTTTCTTGTTGTAAACCTTCCTGGTAATTCTTCTCTTTTGAAGATCTCTTTTTCTCTTTCTTGTCTTCTAACATCTTCCATGTCTCTTTTGTACTCCTTTTCAAAATCCTCTATTGTCTCCTTTGCATTTCCCAGGTTTTCCTTCCCTTCCCAAGTATCTGACTCTGCCATAAATCCCTTCTATCATACTAGATACTTATTCTTCCCTCTAATCTGTTGCTTATTCAATATTCTCTCAACTTCCTATTTCTCTTCTCCCTTAATTATGACTAGAGCTGGTTGCTCCTTTCTCTATCCCTCTACTTGCCCTATGTATTTACGTATTCTACTGATGTTTACTACTGGGTGTATCCTGATTGTGCTAGGTAACTCCAATTCAACTACATTTACCAATATGATTTTCTTTACTTTATAAGGGCCTACAAACCTTTCTGTCAACTTTTCTGTCCTTTTACCAACCATTTGGTATTTCAGATCTTTGGTACTAAGCATCACCAAGTCCTTTACTTTATACTCATTGACTTCTCCTCTCTTTTTATCTGCATATTTCTTCATCTCCTCCTATGCCTTCTCTAGAGCTACCTTAGCTTCCTCCTAAATCTCTTTCATCTTTGTTACAAATTTCCCTGCTTCTTCATATCTTCCCTTCTTTCTTACTTTGAACTCCATTCTAGGATCTTGCCTATAGTTTGCTTTGAAGGGTAATATCTTTGTACTAGAGTGTGCTTTATTGTTATATGTGAACTCTGCTGTTCCTAACTAGTCTAGCCATTGCTCTTGCCTATGATCCATGAACATTCTTAAGTACTGTTCCAACTCCTGGTTTACCCTCTCTATCTGCCTGTATGTTTAGGAGTGGAATGTAGCCGATATCTTGCTTTTGATCCCTAGCATCCTATTTAATTCCTTCATTAATCCTGCTACAAACTGGGGTCCCCTATCCAAGATGATACTTTTGGGTAACCCATGTAACTTCCACATGTTATCTCTAAACAACCTAGCTAAATCTTCTGCTGATGTTTCTTCTGTGGTAGGAATAAAATGGACCATTTTTGTTAATCTATCTACTACCACTAAGATTGCATTGTATCCCTGTACTAATGGTAGTTTAGTGATGAAATCTGCTGATATATGTATCCAAGATCTCTCAGGTATTGAATTGGGCATTAATTTATCTGCTGGTTGTTCTATGTGGTTTTTGTTTCTCTGGCAAGAGTCACACCCTTCTACATATTGTTTCACCTCCTTTGTTACTCCTGGCCACCAGAAATTCCTAGTGACCAATTCTACTGTCTTCTACTGCCCTCCATGTTCTTCTACTGGTATGTTATAGTATAACCTAATGATTTCTGCTCTCAGCTTATCATCTTTGGGTATATATATCTTCTCTTCTTTGTACATGATACTATCTACTTCTTGCTACTTCTCATCTCTCAGCATTTTTACTCCTGTTTGCTTCATCTCTTCAACTACCTTTATTACTTCATTGTCTTTTACTCTCAACTGCCTTACTTTTTCTAGTAGGTCCACTCCTTCTATGATTACCTCTACTCCTTCAGTCCTTTGCACTTCTAGCTATTCTGGCTTAACCAAGGTTTCATTCTCATTGTTTCTCTTCACTTTGATCTCCCAATCTGGCCTTCTACTCAGGCTATCTGCCTTTCCCATCTTGCTCCCCAGAACATATTTGAGCGTAAAGTTGAATCTAGATAGGTATAGAGCTCATCTTGCTTGCCTCCTATTTAACTTCTGTATTTTTATAAAATACTCAAGATTTTTATGGTCTGTCCAAATCTCAAATTTTGTGGTTGTTCTCTCTAGAAAGTACCTCTATACTTCTAAGCATCTAATGTCATAATACAGCCAAATGGCTAAGTTATTATTTATATTTCTTTTCTTTTTCTTTTTCTTTAATTAAGAAATCAACAGATGTGTGAGAGAGAATGACTCAAAGGAGATGTGTGGGACTTTATAAATAGAAGTAAATACAGAATATGTATAAGTAATATACAGCAATTGAATGAGGACTCTATTGAGTTCTCCTTGTCAACTCAGACTAGGAGTAGTTTTAAGGCATCACAGTCTAAGTTCTTACATCTAACTACTGCCAATATTTCTTTGTCATGTATCTCATAGTTTTTTTCCATATCACTTAGAGATTTTGAAATGAAGGCAACTGGTCCTTATATCCCATCAGAGCTCTTTACTGATAATACTCCTTTGGTAGTATAATTTGAAGCATCTACTTGTTATCGGTGAACAGTAAATGTCCTTAGCGATCACCCTAGGTGGATGTTCAAGAAGAACTCAATGGAGTTCTTCATTGGATTGCAGCCCTACTTATACTACTACTACAGTGGCTGTACCCTAAAGTCCCACGATCACATGTTCTTTCCAGAATGTTCTATGATCACCTGACCTTGTCATGTGATTTTGACTTACTGAGTCCCCACCCTTTTTATATCCTTACTCCATTGTATGCTTTGAGGTTTTGGATTAAGTGTTCAAATGCAGGAGAAACCTTTTCCTGTTTAGGGCTCTCATAATACTACTTCTACTCTGAACTCCTTGTCTAAGTCTAGAGCTACTAGTACTGGTCTAGTTGTAAAGATCCTTCTGAGTTTGTCAAATACCTGCTATTGCTCTCTTCTCTATTGCTACTTTACATCCTTCCTAGCCAGCATGTTCATTGGCCTTGCTATCTAAGCAAAATCTTTGATAAACCTTCTGTAGTAGTGTTATCAATAGGCAGTGAATGCTCTTAGTGATCACCCTAGATGGATGTTTAAGAAGAACTCAATGGAGTTCTTCATTAGATTGGACTACTACTTATACTACTTTTACAGTGGCTGTACTCTTAGTCCATGATCATATGTCTTTCCAGAATATTCTGTGATCACCTGACCTTGTCACATGACCTTAGTTCCCACACTATTTATATCTCAACCCTATTATACATCTTGAGGTCTTGGATTAAATGTTTGAATGCTTGGGAAACTTTTCTCCTTTTGGGGACTCTTATAATATGGCTCCCCCTTCAAGTTTTCTCATCCTGAGGAATTTTTCCATTGATTCCAGTTCTTGTCCCACCTCTTTTCTCTTTCTCTTTCATACCTCCTTTTTCCCCATCCATATATCAATTTTGCCATGAACTCCCTTGGTAATTCTCAACTAAATTCCCTCTCTTCTTCTTCCAGCTCCTGTTACCTTAGTTCCTCAACCTCTTCTTCATACTTTCTCTCAAACTCTTCTACCAATTCCTTTGCATTCCCCAAGTCTTCCCTATTTTCCCAAGTATCTTCTTCTGCTGTGTATCCCTTCCATCTTACTAGAAACTTCTCCTTCCCCCTAACTGTCCTTTTGTTTAAGATTTTTTCCACCTCAAATTCCTCCTCTTCTTCAATAATGACTGGTTTTGGCAGTATCTTCTTCTGTTCCTCTACCTGCAGTTTATAGAGTCATACTCTACTTACTGTTATGACACAGCCAAAAATGGCTAAGTCATTATTTATTTTCTTTTTCTTTTTCTTTTCTTTTAATTAGGAAATTGGTAGATGTACAAGATGGAACAACTAAAAGAGATGTGTGGGAGTTTATAAATAGAAGTAAACGCAGGAGGTGTATAAGTAGTGTACCATAATCAAATAAGAACTCCATCAAGTTCTCCTTGTCAACTCAGACTAGGAGTAGTTCTAAGACATCTCAGTCTAAGTCCTTACACTAGAACTCAATTCCACATCTAGAGCACCATCTGCCTTGGACCTTACTCATTCTTACTCTCACAACTATCTCAACCCTCAACCAGTGGTCACCATGATTACTAGTTACCTCCATACATAGCCAGGCCCTTGGCTTAAGGGGACTTGTCAATCAGTTAGGGATTGATGGTAGAAGCACAGTACCAAGCTCAGGTATTGTGTAGTGACTTAGCCTAAGATGACTTAATCACCCTCCTAGTCTGAGTTGACAAGGAGAACTCAATAGAGTTCCCATTCATTTGCTGTATATTACTTATACACATTCTGTATTTACCCTTATTTATAAAGTCCTGCATGTCTCCTTTGAGTCGTTCTCCCTTACGTGTCCATTGGTTTCCTAATTAAAATAAAAGAAAAGGAAAAGAAAATAAATAATGACTTAGTTGTTTGGCCAAGTCATAATATCCCATACTCATATAGCCACTCTGGCATATGAGCCTTCTAGGTCTTTGTGTCCTCACAATCTGAGTCTTCATATTGGTCTCAATTGTTGAGTATAGCTGCAATTATCATCATCTATTGATGACTGCCTGGGTCAGTTGTGTCTGCCCAGCTAAGAATATGGTTGTTGGGGTCCTCATCTCCTATGTTGTCCAATGAGGGAGATCTGCTGACATCCAGTTCAAGATGAAGTTCATTAGCTCTTGCTTCTACATCTTGTATTTTATGGACTTTACTAGCACATGTATCTAGGCACCTGGTAAACTCCCATTGACCTTTTTACCAATTTATATTTGGATTATGCTTATACAAGTACAAATACCCAATTATCATCTCCTTATTCTCTAAGTTGGTGACAAAGAGGTGCTGGGTTGTCTTGTGCGATCCAATTTCTATATAAGCTCAGATATACTCAGTTATTTGTCCTGCCTTGTTGGGAGTGCCATCTGCATTGATTACATGATACAGATTTGCCAGTTTATAAGTTACCAGGTTATTATTTTCTACAACAACTTTGTCAACAAAATTTATGGTAGCTTTCAAATCAACTAAAGCCTTGGTCTGTACTTTCTTTCTGTATACCCAAAGTGTAACTGGAATTTTAGAGGTAGTCTTGTTGTGTGCTATATTATTACAAGATTCCAGTACTACTTCTGACTTTTGTGAGCTAATAAAGGGTATACTTTCCTCTAACTGTAGATCACAGACATTATACTCTATAGTCCTAAGGGAAAATCCAATTTGGGTATCCTCTTTCCCTTCCCACTTGGGAGAACAGGATCAGGGATTTCCTCAATTGATATGCTATTAATTTTGATGTCCTCAAAAGAGGAATCTAGATCATTATTTTTTTCCTCCAACATCTTTATTAGCCATGCTCTAAACAACTGATTCTTATTCTTGCTTGGACCCAGTGGAGATGGTTTCTGGGAAGAGGTTTGTTGAGGATGCTTGTCCTCATTACCAGGCTTATTGTAACAGTCTACTATATTATGCAATTTTGCCTTATTCTTAAAGTCTTTTCCAGTACATATCTGACAGTATCACAAGCTTTTTTTTTCCTTTCTCTGAATCTTATCTATTTCTATTGCATCTAGGTCCTTCTTTCCACCACTTTTCTCCAATTGTCTCTGGACCAAATATTGCACCCTGGGCCTTGTCCAGATATAAGGCCTTATATGCTTGCATCAACAATTTGAGGTAGTTATCCCATGTTTTTGGAGATTGATTTGTTATTTCATAGATGACAAGCATATTTCACAGCTTGTTGGAGATGACCTCTTTCATTTTGTCAATGTAAACTTTATTGCTGTAGTTAACAATTCTTGCTAACATCCTGTATCATTCTGTGTACTTGACAAAGTTCTTCCTTGCTAGGTCCTTGTTGATCTAGAGTATTATGACTTGACCAAACAACTAAGTCATTATTTATTTTCTTTTCCTTTTCTTTTATTTTAATTAGGAAACCAATGGACACGTAAGGGAGAACGACTCAAAGGAGACATGCAGGACTTTATAAATAAGGGTAAATACAGAATGTGTATAAGTAATATACAGCAAATGAATGGGAACTCTATCAAGTTCTCCTTGTCAACTTAAACTAGGAGGGTGATTAAGTCATCTCAGGCTAAGTCACTATACAGAGCACCATTAATTCCTTCTTCACTCTCTCCTTGTCATCTCATTGTCCATAAATATTTTTGAGTTCTTAGGCAAAATCACCCCAAGAACCAATACTTAATCCTGCCTCAACTTTGTTATAATATGATTTCATATATGTGCTGGTGGGAGCATGTAAATGGGTGAGAGCACATATAATTTTCTGATTATCTAATATAATACCAGATACTGAACAGTATAGAGCAATCTGGCTCAACCAATCATACAGATGTATCTTATTTTCAGAGCCTGCAAATGTTGGTGGCTCTGGTACCTTGGTTTTAGAAGCAATATTTTCTCCAGAGAGCCTTGTCAGCTCTTCCCAAAGATAGATGACTTCTACCTCCAAAGTTGCAATCCTGTTGTATACAGTGGTCAAGGCACTATTATAATGGTTGATTGCTCCATTGAGCACCTGGTCAATGTAGTTCTTGAGAAGGAGAGAAGTTCCTTAATGTGCATTTTGCAGCATTTGTATCTCAGTCTCATCCCAGGGCATGTGCTCAGTGCTTATACCATCTTTGACAAGCACATCCCAATTCTCAGCACTGAAATCAGAAAAGGAAACAGTAGTGGTAAAGTTGTTGAAAGTTGACATATCTATTTAAGTAATTAATTATGGTTCTTGAGTATGTTTTCAAGGGGGTAAAAGAAAAAAATGCCCAAATTTAGCCTCTTAATGCCATTATGTTACACCAAATACCATTCCAATAATATTATGTCTATGGAATAGTGATATTGAGCTCTAGAAGAGCTTTACAAATCTCTGGTACTCTAGTAGCTGGTTTGGAAAGATCTATATCCTTTAGATGCTTACAAGTGCCTTTTAGCATTCTCTACTCCTTAGCTGTAAGCTTGTGACCAATTTTGTCTAGCTCTATAATCACATTCTGCAGTTGATTGAACCATTTCCATAGAGGATTATACTGTGGATCCTCAGTCCAGATCTTGTTTTCACTCATTTTAGTAAAAAATAGTGATATATGATCCAAGGTAGGGTTCCAGGAGTTCTTTGTACTCCTTTATGCATAATAACTTCTTTGGTTTTGCAAAAATGTAATTCTGGGGGGCAGGATGCAAAGTAAAAATCATCTACTTTGTCATAACTTGGCCAAACAACTAAGTCATTATTTATTTTCTTTTCTTTTTCTTTTATTTCAATTAGGAAACCAATGGACATGCAAGGGAAAATGACTCAAAGGAGACATGCGGGACTTTGTAAATAAGGGTAAATACAAAAATGTGTATAAGTACTGTACAGAAAACAAACGGGAACTCTATCGAGTTCTCCTTGTCAACTCGGACTAGAAGTAGTTCTAAGGTATCTCAGCCTAAGTCCTTACATACTTTGTACTAGCAAAGGTTTGCTTCAACAAGTCTATTGTAGAGTTTGGTAGATGGAGTGGGTTCTATTCCTATCCTTTCCAGCAATAACTTTTCTGTTGCACTCTTCTTTTTTAGTGAGAGGCATTCAGCAAGAGTCTTGGTGTTTCTGATGGCAGGTATGGCTTGGGGGCAAAAGTGAGCACAATATCCCTAGTTCAGCAAATGAAGTGTGGTGGGTAGAAACTATACTACAACTATACTAAAAGTGTCCTTCCAACGACATAGGTCCTGTCTTGAGAAAAGAGTTTGACATTATGTCCAGTTTCTCACACTGGCTCATGGAGAAGGAATAGGGGTCTCAGAGTGGTTCTAGCCACCTGCAAGGGTTTTTTTGGAAATATTTACACAAATCCAAAGTCTTTTAGGACCAGCTGTAATATACAAGCTAGCCTACTCTCAATAGTTTGAGAGACAGACCTTGCCTTTATGCCTGGGGTCCAGCCTACTATAGAGATAGGTCCTTGACAGAAACCCACTCTGAGCCCTCAGTGAGTCATCTGTCCTGTAACAGAAACAGAAACTCTCCTATAGAGATAGGTTCTTGACAGAAACCCACTCTAAGCTCTCAGTCAGTCATTTGTCCTGTAATAGAAACAGAGACACCCTCAGGAAAGTCATCTTGTCCTGTAACAGAGACAAAGAGACCCCCTTATAGCCCCCTAGACCCACATCTGGAATGAACACAACCCCATGTCCTTTGCAGAGACAATGGGGACAGAAAACAGTAGACTTAACAAACTATCACAAATGGCCACTTACTGATTTGTGAGTTGATGATTTGATAATCAAAAGGCTCAAAAAAGCAAAGTTTAGACAGTAGCAAAAGATGTTGTTAAGTCTGAGATTTATCCTCAGACATACAGTCTTTAAATACATGATTGTGGTGGTCTGTGTACCAGAACAGCCTACCACATGATCACTACCTATTGTTCTACATATAGGAGTGTTATTGTTCCTGAAATAGAGATAACCTAACCATCTTAGGGCAGTCCTTTGTTCTATTCAAGGACAGATGATAATCTATGAGTAAAGATCAGTGTTATGTGCAAACATTAAGGACCTTGTATCTCTATGGGATCTTATTGCCTTGTGTTCTATTTATAGCCGAAAGAAGCGCATTAAAGAGAGCTTCACAATGGTCATTGAAGCAAACAATTACATTAAGCAGTTCCTGAGATATTGGTGATTTAGTATCTGGTAACTTGGTGATCACTGACTGATCTGCTGATAACTCAGTGAATACTGATTGCTTTGAGACGTTTTTGGTATCATTTGAAAGGTCTTTTTAAGGGCTTTTGGTAGCCATTTAGATTGTTGAAATTGGTCAAGTATTCCCAGAGTTATGGTCCAAATGAAGTTTGTGACAGCATATTGCCATTCTTTACTAAGATGAGCAAAAACAAGACCTGGGCTGAGGATCCACAGTATGACTCACTGTGGAAATGGTTTAACTGACTGCAGGATGTAATTATAGAGCTGGACAAAATTGGTCACAAGCTCATAGCTAAGGAAGAAAGAATGCTAAAAGGTGCTTATAAGCACCTGAAGGATGTAGATCTTTCCAAACCAGCTACTAGAGTACCAGAGATTTGTAAAGCTCTTCTAGAGCTCAATATCACTAGTCCATAGACATAATATTATTGGAATGGTATTTGGTGTAACATAATGGCATTAAGAGGCTAAATTTGGGCATTTTTTTCTTTTACCCCCTTGAAAACATACTCAAGAACTATAATTAATTACTTAAATTAGATATGTCGACTTTCAACAACTTCACTACCACTGTCTTCTTTAATGACTTCAGTACTGAAAATTAGGATATGTTTGTCAAAGATGGTATAAGCACCAAGCATATGCTTTGGGATGAAACAGAAATACAAATGCTATAAAATGTACATCAAAAAACTTCTCTCCTTCTCAAGAACTATATTAATCAGGTGCTCAATGGAGCAATCAACCATTACAATGGTGCCTTGACCACTGTATATAACATGTCACAAACTTTATTCAGACCATAACTCTAGGAATACTTGACTAATTTCAACAATCTAAATAGCCATCAAGATCTCTTAATAAGACCTTTCAAATGGTACCAAAAATGTCTCAAGATGATCAGTATTCACTGAGTTATCAGTAGATCAGTCAATGATCACCAAGTCACCAGACACTAAATTGCTGATATCTCAGGGAACTGCTTGACATAATCATTTGCTTTAACAACTATTGTAAAGCTCTCTTCAATGTGCTTTTTCTGGCTATAAATAGAACCAGAGGCAATAAGATCCCATAGAGATACAAGGTCCTCAATATTTGCACATAATATTGATCTTGTTATGAGAGCTCCAAAAGGAGAAAAGTTTTCCCAAGCATTCAAACATTTAATCCAAAGCCTCAAGACATACAATAGGGTTGAGATATAAATAGTGTGGGAACTAAGGTCACGTGACAAGGTCAGATAATCACAGAACATTCTGGAAGGACATATGATCATGGACTAAGAGTACAGCCACTGTAAAAGTAGTATAAGTAGTAGTCTAATCCAACAAAGAACTCCATCAAGTTCTTCTTGAACATCCACCTAGGGTGATCACTAAGAACATTCACTGTCTATTGATAACAGACTAGAGGAATATAGACACCATTTGGAGGAACATCTATATAAAGTTGAGATCTGGTCAGATCATCAGAACCTTACTGTTATCACTAAGTCTTGACGACTCAAGACCACTCGAGGTGAGTGTTTAGGAAGAACTCGATGGAGTTCTCTGTTGGATTGGACTACCTACTTATACTACTTTTACAAGTGGCTGTACACTACTAGTCCACGATCATATGTCCTTCTAGAATGTTCTACAATCACATGACCTTGTCACATGATATGATTACTTAAGTTCCCATGCTATTTATATCTTGTCTGCATTGTACATCTTGATATTTGCGACTAAGTGTTTGAATGCGTGGGAAACTTGTTCCTTCTTAGGGCTCTCATAACATGGCCCCCCCTTCAAGATTCCTCGTCCCGAGGAATTTTTCCATCGATTCCAATTCTCGTCCCATCTCCTCTTTCTTTCCTTTTCATATCTTTTTCTCCCCCATCCATATAGTAGTTTGGCCATAAATTCCCTTGGTAATTCCCAGCAAAATTCCTTCTCTTCTTCTTCCAGCTCCTGTCGCCTAAGTTCTTCTGCCTCTTCCCCATACTCCCTCTCAAACTCTTCTACCAGCTCTTTCGTGTTTCCTAGATTCTCCCTATTCTCCCATGTATCTTCTTCGCCGTATATCCCTTCCACCATACTAAGAACTTATCTTTTCCCCGCACCATTCTTTTGTTCAAGATTTTTTCCACTTCGAACTCTTCCTCCCCCTCAATGATGACCAGTTTCGGTGGTGTCTTCTTCTGTCCCTCTACCTGTGGTTTGTAAAGTCATACTCTACTTATGTTAACTACAGGGTGTATTTTAATAGATTTAGGTAATTCTAATTCTATTGCATTGCTAGAGACAATCCCTTTGACTTTATAAGGGCCCACAAAACGTTCCGTCAGTTTTTCCATCTTCTCCCCTTCATCTGCCATTTCAAGTCCTTCGTACTTAATAGTACTAAGTCCCCTACTCTGTATTCCTCTCCCTTCCCTCGTTTCCTATCTGCAAACTTCTTCATTTCCTCCTGTGCTTTCCCTAGTGCTGCTTTCGCCTCCTCCTGGATCTTCCTCATTTTCTCTACAAACTTTCCTGCCACTTCATATTTTCCCTTCCTTCTTCCCTCGAAATCCCATCCTTGGGTCTTGGCCATAGTTTACCTTGAACGGCGATATTTTTGTTGTTGCGTGAATCTTGTTGTTGTATGCAAATTCTGCCGTTCCTAGCCAATCGCCACTGTTCTTGTCTATGGTCGATAAAGACCCTCAGATACTGCTCTAACTCCTGGTTCACCCTTTCCGTCTGCCCATCAGTTTGCGGGTGATAGGCTGTAGAAAGTTTTGTTTGAATCCCCAGCAAGTTATTCAACTCCTTCATCATTCCCGCTGCAAACTGTACTCCTCTATCTGATATGATGCTTTCTGGAAGCCCATGCAGCTTCCATACATGATCTCGAAATAGTTTGGCAAGTCCCTCTGCTGACGTCTTTTCTGTTGTTGCTATGAAGTGCGCCATTTTGCTGAAACGATCACACACTACTAGAATGGCATTATATCCCTGAGCTAGGGGTAGCTTAGTGATGAAGTCTGCTGAGATGTGACTCCATGGCTTCTCTGGGATTGCGTTAGGCATTAGTTTGCCCGCTGGTGCCTCACTTCAATTCTTGTATCTTTGACAGGCATCGCATCCATCTACATATTTTCCAACCTCCTTTGTTACTCCTGGCCACCAATAGTTTCTAGTGACCAATTCCGTCGTCTTCCATCTTCCCCCGTGTCCTCCTACTGGGGTATCGTGATGTAGTCGTATTATTTCCCCCCTAAGTTCCCCTTCTGGTATGTATATCCTTCCCTCCTTTAGTACTACTCCGTCCTCTATCTCCCATTCCTCGTCTCTCAGTGTTTTTACCCCCGCCTTCTTTAGCTCTTCTACTGCCTTTACTACCTTTTTGTCCCCTTCCTGCGCCTTCTTTATTCTTTTCCTTAAGTCTCCCTCTTCTATTACCATTTCTACTCCTCTGACCCACTCTGGCCGGATTAACGTTCGATCTTCGTTATCCTTCTCCACCCCTTCTTGCCAATCCGGCCTTCTACTTAGTCCGTCTGCCTTCCCCATACTCTTTCCTGGAACGTGTTTTAAGGTGAAGTTGAATCGTGATAGGTATAGTGCCCATCGCGCTTGTCGTTGGTTCAGCTTTTGACTCGTCATGAAATACTGGAGGTTTTTGTGGTCTGTCCAGATTTCGAATTCCAGTTTCGCTCCTTCCAAGTAATGCCTCCATGCTTCAAGGCATCTGATGACCGCCAACATCTCTTTGTCGTGAATTTCATAATTTCGTTCTGTAGCGTTTAACGATTTTGAGATAAAGGCTACTGGTCTCCATTTGCCATCTTCGCACTTTAGCGACAATACTCCTCCCATTGCGTAATCCGAGGCATCCGCCTCCACTCTCATTTCTCTATCTATATCTGGTATTGCTAAAACGGGTTCCATTGTGAACACTCTTTTTAGTTTCCCAAACGCTTCTTCTTGCTCCTTTTCCCACTTCCACTTCTGTTCCTTTCTGACTAGCATATGTAAAGGTGCTGCTAATTTAGCAAAGTCCTTTATGAACCTTCTATAGTAGTTGGCTAGGCCCAGGAATTTCTGCACCTCTTTGACGTTTCTTGGTGCTGGCCAGTTTAGCACTCCTTCCACCTTTTCTCTTTGCATTTCTACCCCTCTGGGCCCGATTACTACTCCCAGGAATTCCACCTCTCTCACTTTCCACTTGCACTTTTCTGGTTTTACGAACAAGTCGTTTTCTTCCAGTCTTTTCAACACTTCTTCTACCAACTCGTCATGTCCTTCCTCTGTATCTGTTGCCACTAGGATGTCATCAATGAAGGTCGCCGTATCTCCCTGATTTATAAGGTCCCGGAAGAGGTCGTTCATCATTGTCTGAAAAGTAGCGGGGGAGTTTGTTAACCCGAAATACATTACTGTGGGTTCGTATGCTCCAATGTGCATAGTGAATGCTGCTTTCCATTCGTCTCCCTCCTTGATTCTGACATTGTTATAGCCCCACCTCAGATCTAACTTTGTAAACACCTTCCTTTTCCCTACTCCATCCAGAATGTCTGCGATAAGTGGTAATGGGTATCCATTCTTCACCGTCCATTGGTTTATATGATGATAGTCTTGGACCATCCTCCTTTTGCCGTCCTTTTTCGCCACAAAGTGCACTGGCGAGGTTTGCAGTGACTTGGAGGGTCGGATATACCCTTTTCGCAATTGATCTTCTACAAATGCCTGCACTTCCTCTCTTTCTTCCCTTGACAATGAATACACCTTTCCTTTCTTTGGTGTAAACCCCTCCTTTAATTCAATTGCATGGTCCCAGGCCTTTCGCACTGGCATTCTTTCTGACTCTCTCTTTCCAAAGACTTTCTTCCACTTCCAAAACCTCTTGGGCACTAATTTCCTTAGTGTCTCTTCGTCTTCATCCTTTTCTATCTTCTTTACTTCTTTCTTTTCCTCTTGCTTTCTCTTTCCACATATGGGTGGACACCTCGTCATCTTTACTTCCCCTTTCTCCCAATCTATCTCTGGGTTATGGGCCGCCAACCATGGCATTCCTAATATCACTTCTGTTTTCCCCAGGTTACACACGTCCATCCTAACTCTTTCCACATGTCCCTTGAAGAACATGTTGCACTCGACTTGGTGCGTTATTGCTCCTCCCGCGTTTACTGTTCCATCCACATTTTTAACTAGTAGAGGGTTCTTCATTCTTTCCATTTTGAACCCTTTCTCTCTCGCAAAGGTCGTATCCATGAATAGACCTGTCACTCCACTATCTAACAGAGCTTTTACCGCTACCCCTTCGTGACTTTCTAGCTTCTCTAGTCCTACTTTCATCCACACTTCTCTTAGCGTCGTAGGGTGCGCCGCATGTCTCTTACTCTCTCAGTGTTTTTTGCAAAGTTTAATTTATTGCCCAGTTTTTCTGGGCACAATACACTGTACAGATTTGAGGAGGCCAGCCGAGAGCTTACTGACCTCCATTCTCTTTTGCCGACTCTTGCGGCATTTCCACTACTCTCGCTTTATTCCTCTCCCAACAATTCTGGGCCATGTGGCCAAACTTCCCGCAATGGTAGCACGTCCTATCTCCCCCTCTTCCTCTGTCGACATCCATTGCGTTTGGGTCTCTCCGTGGACCCGTTTGATATCCTCCTCTGAACGTATTTCCCCCGGCTCCCCTATTCTCTCCTGTATGCGGAACTCCTGCCCGCCAGGTTATATGTCCTCCTCTTCCTCCGTATGACCCCCCCCCAAATCCTCCCCTTGGCTGTGCATTTCCCCCTGGGCGCGCCGCATTCCTCCCCAACATCCTCTCCTCTGCCCTGCTCTGCCTCTGATTTCTATCTAATCTTACTGCCCTCTCTTGCCACTCTCCTATGGTGGTCGGGGGTTCCTCTGCTTCTGCTAGCTTCCTCCTCAATACTCCACTCAATCCTCTTTTAAACTCTTCGATGAGGGGTCATCCTTCATAGCTGCTTCCTCTAGCGACTTTTTTGAATTCTTGAACGTACTCGTCGCACGTCCTGTTCCCCTGTTCTATTGTCCTCAGCTGCTCGATTTTCCTCTCTTCCTCTGATGTCTCTCCAAAGTCATTTCTGATTTTTGAAAACAGCTGTTCTGCTGTTTCCACCTCCGACTCTCCCTTTGCTAATTCATCCATCAGGTTATCCTTCCATGCTTCTGCCACTCCTCCCTGTACGTATGATAACACCCAGGCCACCTGGGTTGTTGCCGCCTCCTCCGTCATCTTCATTCTAATATATATCCGAGCCGCATTGATGAATGCGCTCACTTCTTCCATCCTCCCATTAAAGACTTGAGGTTTTCGCAACCTCTACCCTGCTCCCCTGTTGCTGGAGGAGCATATTGTTGACCTGCTGTTGCAGGGTGGCGATCATTGCGAGGAGTTGCTCCTCGCGGGTTGGTTGGTGGGGGGCGGGTACTTGAGAGGGTGCCCCCTGTTGTTGTGGTTGTTGTTGTTGTTGCTGGCGCGACATGTCGTATGGTGGTGGTGGTGGTGGAGGGGAGGGTGATGATTCGTATTCTGACTCGGTTTCTGATTCTCGATCCAGGGCTTTCTTAAGGCTACGTCTAACAGGGAGCACGATCTTCTCCTGTCTAGACTCCTATTGCCTTACTGACTACTGCCCTAATCAAGTTGTATACGATTGTCCCTAAGGAGGGAACCCCTAAGCTAAGCGGCCTTTTAAGAAGTAACCGCCGATCTCCTGCATGTACCCGTCACAATGGATGACAGCACAGAGCTTATACTAGGGAAAAGATGTAACTAACAGGCCCAATTAACAGGTCAGGACTTGAACAAAACACCTGGACTTGGTGTTCAGTCTCCTCCCTCAGTCTCTCCTGACTGAGAAGTCCCCTTTACAGCTAGGGCCCGCTATCCAAGATGCTTGTGAGCGCTGTGCTCACTAGCGAGGGAGATGAGAGAGTGAGTGATGATGGGGGTACTTGCTCGCAGCGCCGGAATTAAGCCAACTGCGTGTTGAACAAATATGAGCAGGGATCGAGGTGATCAGTGCTCGGGAGTGGAATCGAGTTCTTTTGTTATCACTAAGTCTTGACGACTCAAGGACCACTCAAGGTGAGTGTTTAGGAAGAACTCGATGGAGTTCTCCATTGGATTGGACTACCTACTTATACTACTTTTACAAGTGGCTGTACACTACTAGTCCATGATCATATGTCCTTCTAGAATGTTCTACAATCACATGACCTTGTCACATGATATGATTACTTAAGTTCCCATGCTATTTATATCTTGTCTGCATTGTATGACTTGATATTTGCAACTAAGTGTTTGAACGCATGGGAAACTTGTTTCTTCTTAGGGCTCTCATAACATCAAGAGCATCGTAACTATTACCCCTTTATGCATGTCTACTTTCTCTACTCCAATATCTAGCTATACCTCTCAACATTTTGAATGTTCTTCTGGCATCCCTTTGTTTATCCTCTATTTTTGCTACTTTTTTTGGGGTCTCTGCCTGTGTGCTGCTCTGCTGTACCTTTCTCTCTATTGGGTGTGCCACTGCTCCCCAGCTCCACTATGGTTTCTTGTTTTCTGTTCTATACTCTGAACACAAAATCTTCTTTCTTTCTTGTTTTGATACTCTTTCTCCTATTGTATCTTTTCTTCTATATCTTATACACTGCACCCTTGTTATTTCTCCCCTACTTACTTCCCTGTCTCTCTAATTCTATGCTTCCTGGCAAAGGTTGCACCATATATTTCTTACTTATCTCTCAAGAAGGAAGTCTTATTCTTGATTTTCATGGATTTGAACTCCCTTGCTTTCATATCCTCCATACTCTATATAGGTCACTACCATCTCCTCTGTGATCTGTCCCCTTTTGAGTAGAAAGTGCCTCTTCTGGGGGCATGTTCCCTTTACTGCAGTATTCCTATATCTTTTTCCTAAGTGGGATACACCAGCCTCCTCTCTTGCTGTACCTTTTGTAGACCTACCACATATACCACCTGCTTGTTCCTTCTTTTCTCTCTCTCTACTTCTATGTTTGGGCATTTCTATTTGTAGTGCCTGACTTTCTAATATCTAAAATACTTCACTTCTTTTTTTTTCTCCTGCTGTCTTACTTTTACCTTGTCTCTTACTCCATACTGCATTACCCTAGTTGTCAACACTTTATATTTGTTTTGGGAGTTTTTCTCCTCTCCTTTTCTCCTCCTCTCTCTTTGTCCTGCAGTTATAGGCCAGGTACCCAAACTTTCTACAATTCTAACATTTTCTTTTTTTCTTCCCTCCAACTATGCCCTTAGTGAAGTGAGAGCTCACTTTTCTTTGAGCATGCTTGTCACAAACTTCATTTGGACCATAACTCCAGGAATACTTGACTGATTTTGACGATCTAAATGGCCACTGAAAGCCCTTAAGAAGACCTTTCAAATTATATCAAAAATGTCTCAAAGTGATCAGTATTCACTGAGTTATCAGCAGATCAGTCAGTGATCACCAAGTCACCAGACACTAAATCACTGATATCTCAGGGAACCACTTAACGTAATTGTTTGCTTCAATGACCATTGTGAAGCTCTCTTCAATGCGCTTCTTTCGGCTATAAATAGATCCCAAGCATAGATCCCATGGAGATACAAGGTCCTTAATGTTTGCACATGACACTGATCTTTACTTATAGATTATCATCTGTCCTTGAATAGAACAAAGGACTGCCCTAAGATGGTTAGGTTATCTCTATTTCAAGAACAATAGCACTCTTATATGTAGAACAATAGGTAGTGATCATGTGGTAGGCTGTTCTAGTGCACAGACCACCACAATCATGTATTTAAAGGACTGTATGTCTGAGAATAAACCTCAGACTTAACAACATCTTTTGCTGCTTGTCTAACTTTGCTTTTTTGAACACTCTGATTATCAAATCAAGCAATCACAAATCAGTAAGTGGCCATTTGTGATAATGCTGCTCAGCAGGTTGTAGCATTATTGTTGAGATATAGTGTTAATATCCCAAGGTTGAAGCAAAAATGGTTTTGATTTTACTGAAGTTATATCTACTGGAGTATAAGATCTTCATCCAGCCAGATACCTACTGCCTTACTGACTACTGCCCTAGTACTAGGGTTACACTATCATCTCTAAGGAGAGGATCTCTACCCTAAGCAGCTTCTTAGGAATGTGCTGCTATTTCTCTGTATGTATGGATCACAATAGATCTCCAGCACAAGGTTGATAAAGCAAAAGTATATAGGTAATCTACTAAGCACTACCCAATTGCTAGGTCAGGTCTTGAATACAATACCTGGGTTTGGTACTAAGTCTCTACTAGTAGTCCCTAACTGACTATTAAGTTCTCTTTATAGCTAGGGCCCGCTATCCAAGAGGATCAGTAATCGAGCTGATTACCAATTAAGAGCAATAAAAAAGTAAAGTTTAGACAGGGTTCAAAGCAAATAGTGTTTAAAGAATAGAATTGAGTTCTTCTGTTGTATAACTCAAGTCAAGGTGACTCAGAAGCTAAGTCTTTGAGGGTTATAAAGAGAACTTGATGAGGTTCTTGCTCAGTTGTTATCAGCTACTTATACAAGTATGCTATTTACTCTTGTTTATACTAATAGTACTTTATAATCTGCCAAGAGACTAGCAGGTTTGATTCTCTTGTCTGTTGTTCTATAAATACATTATTGCAGTGACTCATGACACTACTTACTATTACTTCAAATTTATTTTGGGAAATTGGTTTCCCCTTTACCTTCTTCTTTTTATTCCTGTAGTTATGGAACAGATGCCCAAACTTCTTACAACATTGATATATCCTCTCTCTTCTTCCTTCTAACTCTGCCCTCAGTTTAGCAAGAGCATGCTTCTGGTTGAGCAGACCACTCATAAGAGAATTGTATTGGGACTGAGACATTGTATTGATGCCTCAATGGTATAGAGTGAGTGATTGATCTTACTAGCTACACTATGTCTACTGGGGCATAAGATCTTCATTCAGTTAGACACCTACTGTCTTACTTACTACTGCCCTAGTAATATGGTTATACTATCACTCCAAGAAGAGGATCCCTAACCTAAATGCCTTTCTAAGGATGTGGCATTACTCCTCCATGTATACAGCCCTACAATGGGACTTCAGTACAAGGTTTCTACTAAGAACAGCACAAGTATACTACACAACACCACTCAATTGTAAGGTCAGGTCTCAGACACAATACCTGAGCTTGGTACTGTACTTCCACCAATAGTCCCTAACTGACTATTAAGTCCCCTTAAGCCTAGGGCCCAGCTATGTTGTAGTGGTCCTGAGTTGTGTCACTCAGGTACCAAGGAAGATAAGAGAATAAGAAGTGGCAGGGCTCTGTAATGAGCAGTGCCAATGAAGAAATCAAGTTCTAGTGTAAGAACTTAGACTATGATATCTTAGAACTACTCCTAGTTCAAGTTGACAAGGAGAACTTGATAGAGTCCTCATTCAATTGCTGTACACTACTTATATACATTCTGTATTTACTTCTATTTATAAAGTCCCACACATCTCCTTTGAGTTATTCCCTCTTGTGCATCTGTTGATTTCTTAATTAAAGAAAAAGAAAAAGAAAAGAAATATAAATAATGACTTAGCTATTTGGCCAAGTCATGACAGAGGTCCATATGCTGAGAAGTGTGGACTCTGTATCTGAGGAAGATGGGATGCACCATGCCTATCCTACAGAGTTTCTTCAACAACTCAATAGTAGTGGATTGCCTCCTGCTTTACTTTGTCTCAAGGTTAGCTGTCCAGTTATCTTACTGAGGAACTTGGATCCAGGAGAAGGACTTTGCAATAGGACAAGAATGGTGGTGTTGAATGTGAAAAGAAAAGTACTCCAGTGCAGAATTATCAGCAAGGATAGGAGGTTTAGAGAAAAGGTTATGTTGATTCCAAGAATCAGATTATCATCCAATGCAGATACATTGCCTGTGCCACTTAAGAGACTTCAATTCCCAGTCAGGCTGGCCTTTGCTATGACTATCAACAAGTCTCAAGAACAGTCAGTGGAGCATGTGGGGATTAATTTGCAGACATCAGTGTTCTCACATAGACAACTTTATGTGGCATTTTCAAGATGTACTTCAGCATTGAATATTTCAGTACTTCTTCCAGAACAGAGCCAGGAGAGCAGAAGGACACTTAATGTAGTATATAAAGAGGTATTCAATAGTATTAGATTATAGATTGTATATGTATGGACAATGGACTTGAGATTGATTTCTACTATAATATCAGAAGTGAGTGAGTAAAGTCAGTCAGAATAGTTAAGTCAGTAAGTGATTGAAAAGATATTACAGAGTACACAGAAAGTTGAAGAAGGGAGCATAGCAGACTGACTTCAACATATACTCAACTATTTAGAATTAGTAGAGGATTCAAGCCAGGCTGTAGGCCCAGATGAAAGCCTCGTCTTTGATAAATATGCTGCATGGGAGATGATGGTCAGTTGTAGTAAGTGCTGACTTAAATTGGACTAGACATTGTCCACAGTTTTGATGACTCCCACGAGGCTGTCGCTATTTTTCAATGACCTATCTTGGGTGATTCTTGACAGCGATGCTGCAATCATCCTAGAATCCTCGTTTGGGTCTTCACTCCTCCCCAAGAGTGAGGTAGCATAGACTCTGTCCCAGAGATTTTCATCTCTTGGAATTGCTTGCTTGGAGTTTCTTCAGCATCCATAGCCAATGATCCAGGAATGCTCACAGTAGCCGGGACTGCCCGGTTACTTATCCATGAGGGGCATGCTCCCCTCAGTTCCAAAAGTGTCATTTCTCCACCCTTGAGGGAGGGAATTCTGACTGTGAATTCAGTATCAGCGATAGGAGTACAAGACCTATTCTCATGCTCTTCCTCCGATGAAGATGAGGCTTCACTTGACGCCCTCGAGCTGCTTGTGGACAAGACAAATGAAACAGCTGTACGTTGAGTGGTGGAGTTGTCCTCGAGGTCTACTTCATTTCCCAATGACAAGGCTGTTTTTTGACGGAGAGTTATTCCTAAAGTTGCTGAACCATATGTCGTCCACTCCTTCAATATCTGAGAAACTAGTACTAGACGCATCCATGTTTCGACGATGGTGGTCTAAGAGAAGGTGTGTCCACATGCTGTATTGAATATTGAACCTATACATGGCTTTAATCAATAGCATTACATGGGCTATCATGATGGGTGATAGGTTCAAAAGTCTGCTGTGACAGTGGTCAGTAGGTACACTGATGCGTTATCTCTATAGGGCATGGATCGCTAAATTAGAGAAGTTTTTGATATATATTATTATTTCAATTGGGGAATACAATCTATGTACCCGTAGCAATTGCGAAAGTGATTTATCTTCATCATGATTTCAAGCCTAAGGATATGCAATTGAACGATTGAGAAGGATCTAAGCCAGCGATTTAACGAGCGTGTGGTCCTCAATACCATGAATGCTCAGTCCCTTCTAAAGAAGCAGTCAAATAGAGAGAACCAACATCGGATACTTGAAGCCATGCTTACCTTCCTAGGGCAATTCGCCGTGATCCGATTACACCCCCACACCTTCACTTCTTCAAGTTTCCTACAACCGCCGACCACAGAAACTACTTCTCCTACCATTGCATCAGTATCATCCTTGTTCTCACTCAAGTCTTGTGGCGCTCCATCTAGCCAGGCTTTCACAACGAAATCCGTCATCTCTCGAACCCATCCCACATCAACTTTCCGAAGTTCGGGGGCCTTGACAGCAAGAGTGACCAGTATCTCTTCCTCAAGGTCTTTCCACCCATTGATATTCAATTCCTCCAATTTTTCACCAGAATGGTTAAGAATCGCTCCGAGGGCTAGGTCCGCTAATGAATGATTCCTTGACATATCCAGATGAGCAAGCGCTGGGTTATTATCCCAGCCCTTGAAGAACGTGGCCACACCTTCGTCAGTGAGGTCAGGCAAATTGTTCAGGATGAGAGTGTCAAGAGCTTTAGTGTAAGGCTGAATTCCCTCCATGAGGAAATCATCAGTGAGGAGAATATGATTCGAAACATTGAGGTGCGTGAGCTGACATCCAATAGCAGATAAGAGATTAATCATCGCCTCCTCTCCACAGGATTTGCCCGGATCGGAGAGATCGAGGTATGTGAGCTTATTTCCACCTTCGCTTAACGTCGATAACTCTTCCAAAAATTCGTCGCTGAGATTTCCAATCTCTTTTAGCCGCAAGGCAGATAAGTTGGATCCGCACGACGAGATCAATGTTTGTATACACTCAAGGTCAAAGCGGGGACTTTGTGTGATCATAAACCTCTCCAAACTGGGATGTGTTTCGAAAAAGTTTTTCCAGGCCTGGGGTTTGACAAGGAAAGGACCGAGGAGCTCAAGGCTAGTCAGGGCAGGGAGAGAAGTGCTCAGGGTGTTGAATGCATCGTCATTGATTTGACCACAATAATCGAGGTGGAGAGAAGTGAGGTTGGGGTTGAGGTATGCAAGTGTCTGGAAGGCGTCTGGGGTTAAATCTGAGAAAACGTATAAGCCAAAATCCAGCCGCGTGGTGTCTCTGGAACATACTGGTCACGTCGTACAGTGTAAGCGTGGTGCTTTTTGTACTATAGAATAACCGGGCATTTTCCGACGTCCTTAAAGAGACAATCAGCATAAATATCAGGATACGGTCAGAACTTACAGACAACGGGTCTTTGAAAGTGCCTTCGAGATAGCTTCAACGTTCAGGGACCCAATATCACCTAATGACTCTACGTCACTGATGCATTTCGTGATCAGCTAGATTCTCGTGGTCAACTATCACCGCTCCTGGGAGACTATAACTATACACCTACCTGGACGCAGACTGAAACAAGGCTCGGAAACTTCCTCTCCTCTGAGCTTGCGATCACCCTCTTGCCTTTGGGAAACCTCTTCCTAGAAGCCTGAGGTTTCTTGAAGGGGTCATTGCCGCCTGCCTTCGCACAAGCATGACACAGCCAACCAGGACCAGGGACAGCCGCCATTGTATAGGTCGTCTACGGTAAGCATGTGATAAAGGTTTTACACGAAGAATAGTAGTGGTAAAAAAACGTACTACAGTGAACCTTGCCTCACAATCGGCACAAAAGGCGAAGCTGCCTGGTGCTGGTTTGGACCCTGCGGTACACCGCGCCAGTCTTGAAGGTGCAGTATAGGTGTCGTCATCCTCGTCCGTATCATCTTCATCACTATCCTTGATACCTCGTTTCTTCTTCCCCTTAGCTTTGGGTTTTGTCTCAGCTGCTTTGGTGCGTTTACGCTTCCTTCCTTTAGGCTGGTTGGTGCTTTCACTCTCGACTTCTGCGGCTGAAAACGTATTCACTTCTCCCGGTTCAGAGTCATCAATATTGTCAGAAGCATGACCAGAGGACTATAATAAGTCAGTGGCACTCCAGTGAATTCCAAGTCGAATCAGAACCCACACGCAGATTGAAACGAGTTCGTCTGTTACTCGACCTTCGTGTGGGAGGTTCGAGATCAGCATTCTCTGGTTCATCCTGGTGAGAAGAGCCAGCTATGGGTTCCTCTTGATCCTGTGTCTGGTTTCGAGGGTTTCGTGTTCGGGCTCGTCGGGCGATGGTTGCGACATTGATCCCAGATTCCTATAGTAAAAGAGATAGGTATTTTCTGAATTTAAGAGTAAAAATAATCACCCTCAAGAATTCTGTAAGAGCCGATGTTGGGCCACGGACGTTGTTGGGACGACTCATTGAGGAGAGGAAAAGTTAATTTACGCGCTTGTCACGCATGTGACACCCATATCGCAATCTCACGTGTTGCTTCCTGATTATCCACATGTTTATTCAACAGGATCGGACTCATTCATCCTTGGTCTTCAATACTTAATTTGTTTATCGACTAAATCCTCTGCTGATTGAGAAGGCAAAGACCAGGTTCCTTCAAGCTTCTTTGTTAACTGCGTGGGTGAATCATCAAACTAACATATTACAGGCGGATTTCTGGTATTCTACGAAGCATCTTCCTACAAGGTGAGCTTCTCTGCCATCTACTCTGGGGCATATGGCTGAAAGTACCAGAGTTGTCTTTCATCATTGACACGACGCGTTTCAAGAGTGACCTAGTCAAACTCAGAATCACCATTTAACCATATACGAGTGGCTTGGAGTTCCTCACTTGAGCTGACGATGGGCCACCTTGGGACAACGTCCACACTCTGCCATCTGCCTCTGACTGGATTCTAATCAACATGTAGATTCATCATCCTGGACGTGTTCAGAGGCTCACTGGGACTTACATTGCAATAGGACTGTCTGCCGCCTTTATATGAGAGGTCCATATGATGAGCCAACTGAAGGAAGAACTAGCAGTGGTGTTCTGCTGCAAGATCGCATAAGGCGCATCATTCAATGCGGCCACCGGTGCACCGCGCATGGCCAACTTATGATACCGTGACCCTGCTTGCTGCTCGACGTCCCAAACAGTCACAACAGGAAAAAGGGTAGTGAAGCCCGGGAGAGAGTAAATTCCCTTCGGTGTCGATGTCTTATCTTCAATGTAGGATCGAGCAACAAAGACAGAAAATGCAACATTCTGGATCCTCAGCAAAGCAGGCATGGGGAAATACGGTCGACGGTAATGGTCTGCGAGAACGGCTGTTCGTAGCAACTTTGACTTTATACCCTCAAGCAATACGGTAAGGTAATGTATGGAAGGTGTCAACCGTTCAGCTGCCGCATCGGTGAACTTGAGACTCGTCACGTTCATTCTCCTGTTCATCTAAGTTAGGTTCGCAAGACTTCGAATGCTCTAACCTGATTCGATCGCCCTCAAACTGGTTCGTAGTCTGTACAGAATGAACAACATAATGTGTCACATCACATGTACCAATGCTAAAAATCAGAACTCGAGACCTAGCTGATGTTGCTAAATCCACTGCTTCATACATTCTTGATTTTTTTGTCCTTTTCAGCAGCCATCCCTCAAGTCATATTAAATATCTGTCTCAGCAAAAACGGAATCTCCGCCGACTTCTCTAGAAGGATGCAGAAGCGAAACTTGTCAAGTTTAGAGTTGAATACTATCGTTATGAGTATGTTTCACGTTGCGTAGAACTCGCTAGAATTGATGACTATCAATGTACGTGTCTTCACTAGTTCCGTGTTCTTCAACAATGCTTATGTACAATATCACTCCCTCACCAGAGCAGCTTGTAAATTGAGTTCATTAGCATGCGAATGTGATCTACCACCAGAAAAAAAGCCCAAGCAAATAAAAAAATCAAAAATCAAAAAACACGAGCTTCCAGCACGGAAGCCCGACCCTCTCTACCTTTCTAACAGATAAGTTCCTACATACATACACGCCCAGCGAGTCACCGAGCCCCGTTATGTCTATGACCAACGAGCCAAGCTTCATGACTTTTTTTTAATTGTTCATCCAGGAGAGTCGTGGATATGATCGTAATTCTTTTTGCGTGCTATGTCTAGTTCAGACGTACTTCGAGAAGAAGGGTATCAATGATTGGGCAATTGTATAACTGAACACGAGCTTGGGACCAACGACGAGGATCTATTTCCCAGAAATCAGATGGTTTAGTGGTATGGAAGAAGATGTACAAAGGAAGTGAGCGAACCTTTGGTGTGAGACCTTTAAACAAGGCCATAGGACCTTCATGTTTGAGCATATCCTTGACGACAGTAACACCCGAAACTTTGTGTTCAAAGTTCGCATTCTGTATACGCGTCTTGATGGTATCGAGAGGAGCAGCGACAGTGATCGAGGCAACAGCACCCGAGATCGAAGCAATGAAATTCTGCGTCCAAGTTGCTTTCGAGTAGTCTTGTACATTGAGAACGTATTCTTTCGTCCAAGCGGAAGCACCGAAGAGCTGAGAGTTACGAACACAATGAAACTTTGACTCAGGGAGGAAGAATGATAACGACACTCACGGCAAAGCTCCCAGGAGCATTCCTTGCCATCGTCCAGCCCCAACCACGATACAATGTTGTCCCTTCCTCCATGAAAATACGGACAACACCACGACCACGAAACGCGTCAGGGTTGACTTGACGTTTGATTTTGAGAGCATCAAGAGGGAGAAGTACGACTTCTCCGATACCTGTCAAGCTATTGAAACAAGCCACCAATGAGCACGACACAGGCATGAAAAACACGATGAAAGTAGAGACCTTCCAGCTGTGGCCTGCATCATCATCTTTCCCTTCCTCTCCCCAAAGGTGTTGGTAAACTGTGTCTTGTAATGCCTGGAAATGACGTCGTTGAAGTACGGCTGACCACCAAACTTGTATATCCGCTGAGCAACCTTGTAGCCTGCGGCATAACCAAGACCAGGGAACAAAGACAGCAGCTTGGAAAATATGGGTTTACTTGCAGCATCGCGGAAGATGATAGGCGTAATTGTCTGGACCGAGACCTACATCCGAGATGTTGGATACGGTTACAATGAACTTGCTATCAACGCGCATACTTTATTTTTGTTGCTCATCAGCCGTTTCGCGACAGTATCCACAGGATGGAAAACCAAAAGTTCCGCAACACCTCGAGTGGAGTCAGTTGAAAGTAGGACTTGACCAGTAAAATTGGGCTCATACCAGAGGTGCCAGAGCCCAAGACACGGGCAGCACCAGAGTCTTTAGCACTACCAGCCGCAGGAGACATGGAGGATAGACTGTATGACTCCACGCAACAAATTTAATTTTTGATCGCAATACTAATACGTCCAAACAACGCGCTATAATAAATTTGAAAGGAAAATACAATGCTTAGCAGCTATCGCATGCGAGGGAGGTTTCCTCTGAAGGGATGACAATCATTCATTTGTCTTGGTGAATGAGAATAAAAGCCAACGCACCTGGCAACCATGGCAGCTTTGTGCATATTCTCCTTGTTATCAAGGACCTGGCTCGAGTTCTGAAGTATACCAATACACTCCCGTGCAATCCGTTCTCCCCGCGTATGTCCTGCCCTCTTTTCGCTCGCCGCCAAAATCCAATCAATCGCAATCTTCGTCCTCTGCCTCTCGTTCAACGCAAACGGCTTCGACGTGGCCTTGGCATGCGATTTATGCGTTATGGTCTTCACAGCAGGGGAAGCAAGTAACACCGCTTGCCGCAGAATCGGCATTGGGGAATTTCCCCTCGTCAAGGCATTGAGGTGCAACAAAATCTCTGAAGCACTCTTCTCGGCTCGTGCTCGCTTGCCATCATTCATAAGCCGCGAGGCGAAAAAGTTGAGTAGAGGATCTTGCGGTGGTGCTACTTCAATTTTGTCGAGCGGGATCTGTTTTGGTTTTGACAATTGTTTTTCTTCCTGCGGGTCCTGTGGCCCGAATAGATCATACATTACTGCTTCATTGGCTCCTTCAGTTGCTTGCCAGGAAATCGAGCGAGTGCGCAACCAGAATGAACGAGATATTGTCGAGCGCAGCGACGCCAACATAAGAGAGCGTCACACTGTCACATTGGTTATAAATATAACAATGTTATAGCAATGTTGGCTCTATTGAGATATCTGGTGCCTGCTATCGAATTGAAATCAGACTCAAGCAATATTTATTCTCCCAATCTAAATATCTGAGGAAGATCTTTAAAAAAGTCCTTCCTCATCTGGCACATGATATCGACATAAGTACTCTGGCAAGGAGAGCATAAAATGCTGCCAAAAGTTCCCGTTCCCCAAACCGCATGCTCTCTCAAAACCTCCAATACATCTCTCCTCAGTGCGACATCCTCAAGCACTTCCGCCCATCGTAGGTGGATGCGTTGACTGCAAACAAGACCGTGTTGGCTCGAGTTTGAATGACAACTCCATGTCCTGAAACATCCCCTTGCACGTTGCGCTACCCAAGCTGCCATGGACTCTCTTCCAAGAGTGAGGGAAGCGAGGTCTTCTCGAGTAAGAAGGTGCGTCATCACCTTATCTTCAGAATCAGCTTCACGAAGCGAGTCGTCACTGTCGCTGCTCATAGGGTGGCTTGGGTATACTTGAATAGTACAGTAATACGCCAAGGGGAGAACCTCCGGCATATCCGCAATTCGAGCCATACGGATAGCAGCTGCAGGATCTAGACGAGCGATGTCACTTCCAAACATCTCACGTTTTCTCTCGAGAATATCCCAGTCTTCCAGTGTGCGTGGCCATGCCGAAGATAATTGATCGACGATCTCCTTACGGAGACTTTCAACCTCATACTTGAGAGCTAGCGACATAGCGCCGACTATCTCAGTAGTGGACTGAACCGTAGGTTGAGTAAGCCACATTTTCAACGGGCTCGAACTAAGTGATCCCACGTCAGTTCGAATGTAGTTAGTTATTCATAAGATCCAAGTTGGGACGTACAACGGTTCATAAAAAACCCTCAGCAACGCTCTCAAAATATCCGGATCATCCTGTAACTCCACCATGGGCACCCCATCATACATTTCCTGATCCTCCGGCTGCGGCAAACTGAACATATCGCGGAAAATGGGAGAGTACTTTGCCAGCAGCGATCGATGAACACGGAAACACGTCATACCAGCCACAAGAACGATGTTTCCATCATCCAAGTAGACATGCGTGTCCTTTTGGAGAACAATCGTCGAATCCCTTGGAGTAGCGTTGACGTCGTGTAGTAGAGCATTCGGAGGGAGGTCGATGGGGCTTGAATTTGGGTGACATGTCTCTTCTGAAGACCCTAGTTCAAGCGACATGATCGTCTGTAAATCGTTCGGCAAGCAGCCACAGACTCAAGCCTTTCCGGTGGGTGGGGACTTACGGAAAACGGTATGTCGTCTCTCCCCGTTGTAGGTTGTCGTAGGACACTGTATCGGCAGAATCTGCTGATGAGTTCAAAGACGATGTGAATGATTTCCAGGATGTTGACTGTGAGGTAAGAGAGAGAGCTTCCTAGTCTGCGAAAAGAGAGAGAGCAGGCCTCGAGAATAAATTAGTGAGGATGTGAAAGGGAGCAAGGTTGACATAACCATCATGAGAACACGGAGCCGGGAAAGTTGATTCGAACTAAAGAAAAAAAATTCTACTCCGTGCCTATTCTTAAGAATCATTGATGGCTCTACTCCATGGGTGTTCATTTTCATCCCACCTTGAAGAGGTATTTTTGGACTTATCGCCGTTGCGTTACACGCAGTATACTCGAGTTCAGCCAATCATCTGAATCTTATTGTATGTATAGCCTGATCTCAAATCTGTAAAACTTCCATCTAGCTATCATCAATAGATCGAGTCTTGTGGTATCATATTGATTGTTCAAAGAGGTTGTTCTGGAAACACAGGACTCCGAGCTTACCCCGAGACAACAACTGATTGACATCAAACAACTTTGACAGATACAGATACATACACCGCCTTAAACAACCATAAATATCCGACCAAAACAACATTCACCAAGGCAATAATCAATATTCCACCAACGGTATGATTTTGCCTTTGACGAATTGCCCCATTTTCAGTCAATAAGATAGACTTTGGCTCACAACACCCACTCACCGATAGTAGCATGAGATGACTTCTTCCTCCTTCTTCCGAGCAACTCGACTTCCCCGCTGTCAAAGAAGGAATAACCAACTGCATAACAAAACGGTGATAAGCATGCTGGCTAGGAATGAGGAAGCGGAAGCAAGAATGGATTCCAATAGCCTCATATCAACTTGAGCCGATCGGCATTACCGGAACAATACATGGATCCGGCCCCGACAACTCGCCCTCATCAAGCATAGAAAACACTCACCCATAGGTATCTCTTCCTCAGCACCTTCAGCCACATTCTCCTCACCACCATTTTCATACACAACGCCTACAATCCGTCGTCCCGTCTTCGAATCCCTCAATATCCCCATATGATCAACAAACGGCGCAGGGCGCGCATTCGCAGCTTGATGAAGCTGTACAAGAATTCTCTGGATCTCATAGAGGTATCCTTGAACCGTGTCAAGGAACCTCCGTGTTTGAAGGTGCTTCGAGGAAGCACAGCTACACCACAAAAACATCAGCAAACATCGCAACATGAAATTGAGAACCCCTACATGGATATGCCATCTTCTTTGATGATATACCCAATACCGTAGCCATCAGCAGCAACAGGTCCAAATCCAAACAATCTCAAAGCAGGGTTTCCACAATTTGAAGTGCAGATAATCGATGTGCCGAGATGACCATAGCCCGGATCAGTGAAAAGACTGGGAAGCTTGGGCTCCGTCTTCCTCTGCTTCATGTGGGATTGGGCTGTCAGAGAATCAGAGAGCGGAGGAGACGTTCCAGACAAAGACAAATTTGTCGGAGGAGAAACAGGGTCGTCAGGCGAGGGGTTCAAGTTACCTTCTGCTTCGCGTTGGAGGAGGCAGTAGAGTGCATAGAGGTGCCTGGCATGTCCGTAGCCCTGAGCGCACTCCCTCGTAAGTTTGACATGACGCTCACAAGCCTTTCGGAGCGCATCGACTTTCTCTTGGGGAGAGGATTCCGAATAAAAGGTCTAGTGCAGATAAATATGAACAATCTGTCAAACATGGTGTGATTTGAATTTGACCTTGGTGAATTCAACACTCTCAGGTTGGACTGAACGGATGGCCTCAGTACGACCATGCAAGAAAGCTTTCGTCATTACAGGTTCATAGGCGCACTCAACGCGTCCTGTTACTTGATTGGCATCCGATATCCACATGAAGCTTCTTGGGTGACTCACCATACAGTCCAAAGTAGGCCGCTTGGAAAGCCATTTGTACAAAGGCGTCTGGGCTGAACCGATGGCTTGTAATAAAATTCTTTCCATAACCTTTGAACTCGAGTGCCTGACAGTCATTCTGGCAGATAAGATCACTAATTCTAGTCTCTGCAAAACGGACACCCGCACGGAGCTCAGGGGAGAGTTTCCATTCAAGTTTCTTTGGCGTAGTATCAATGGGCTCGAGGGGCGGCGTAGGAGGCTCTAGAAGACGATCGGACAACTATGTGATGACTAGGAGAGTTGTGGCGCACTTTGAGAATTACGAGGTGGCTTATGCGATTTGGCGTACGGAGATAGGGTGGCACGGAAGAGAGTAGGCGCTGAAGGGTTGATCGAACGGGCGAGGAGCATAAGTCCCTCAGTAAAAATATCAGCGGCGAACCTAAGAACAGCTGTTACGTGAGCCAGATATGGAACATGATTCCACAGCACCTCAGAACCGTATGTCCATCGACGCCTGTGTGTTCAAAGTTGATTCCAGCGGATCCATCCGCACAAACAATGATTTGCAACTGCAACGTAATGAGTCATGAAATAGTATGCCAGAGGCTAAGCTTGTACCTTGTCGTACCACCGGTTCGTGCAGGTCCCAATTTGTTCTCCCCCTTGAAGGCTGTATGTCCCGCAAAGGAAGTTGGAACACAAGTCTGCCAGACTCTCGGGCGTTGTGTCATCAAGACACACCACAAACAAGGCACGGTCAACAATATGGAGACAACTGGCGTTGTTTCGATCTTGTTGAAGCATCTTCCTCAGTCCGGACCATATCTTGCGATTTTCTGTTGAAAGAACACCAATTGCCTTACGAGCAACCTCTGAGCGATCGAGAGTGTCGGCATCGGAAACGATAGCCTGAAGGTTGCGCAAGACTTCGCGCTCGGTAAGGAGCGGGAGGCTATCGTCGTCTAAGACATCAAACCAATCTGAGTCACGGTAAGTACTCAATTTGCATAAAAGAAATCCGAGCGACCCACAGAATTGACCTCGACGGAGGATGACGATGTGCCTTGAATTAGAATACACTTTCATTTTGCAACCTCTATCGGTGGGAATTCGGGCCGCACCAAAAAGTCGAGTGTACTGGTCCATATCGAGTGGTATGCCTCGTGCTGTGTCTGGCTCGAGAATGCCGGTACGAAGGTCATGAATGAAACCAAGAGACGAGACAATGAGCGATGCTGCCCGAGGAAGCTGGGAGCCTCGATCCGGAGTGGGATCGTTCCTAATTCGATCATGAACTTAGTCCTCAAAAGATACACAATCATACATACTCCAGAACAAAGAAGGGATTGAGCGCAAGAACGACCGGGTCGCTGTGGGATAGATAAGATTCGTACCAGAACTCCTCGATGTAGCTATACCATACAAAAATGAGCTCTGCATGTTCTGATAAAATGGATGAAGACTATTGCCTCGCTCTGTCCTTTGCCCATTCAATCAATTTCTGCTGAATCCTCGGACCTTCACCTTGGAGAAATTCCTGAACAGCTGCTGTAGTAGCTTCATGTTCGTTCTTATCTTGCAGAGCCTCGAGGGCTTTGAGGTATCGTTTACATGTATCTTCAAGCGGGGGTATCGGAAGCTTGGGTAGTTGGCTTTGCCACGCGAGTGTCCGACCTGTAGACTTGTCTTGTGTGAATCTTGTAGCGGCAGAAAGCAAATAGTCGGAGGGTTGAAATTAGCACACAGATCCATGAGCTGTTTTGAAGAGACCTACGACATAGAATCACCCATAATTGCACTTGAAAGCGGTAATGATGGGAAGAGATTGGCCGACTCAGGACTTGGCCCTCATTTTGCCCTTCCTCGGTGAATAGTCGAGTGCAACCTAATTTAGAACGAAACACAAACAAAGATAGACAAGTAACCTGCATCGAAGCAACGGCAGATCTCAAACATCGTCCTGATACACGACGTTGAGTTTTGATCACAAACTCATCAGTAACCTTGAGTGCCAAAATATTTGTCTGTTATTTATGTCATCACATAGATAATGTAGCAGAATCATCTGGTCTAGCACGACTGATTATCCCATTTCAATAGCTTGTAGTGCAAGACATGGAAAGCTCGCCTCTCTATCTTTTGTCATCAATTCACCGTCTTGAGTCGTCAGGTTAATTCTAATGCAAGCGCTTGATCACTACATGTCAGCGTTATTGGAACACTCAATCATTCGTGACCGGTAGATAACATGTCTTTAACACATCAACTATTTAATGACACATCCACTTCCCCGTCATGTAATAATAAGTATCATGCCAGGGCCGAGGGAAGAAAAACTACGGAGGCAAATTTTCGATGAGGGATGATGATTCGATCACAATACACAATGTTTCCAAAAATCTTGGTTAACTTGATAATAAGTGGATCCAGTGACCGCCAAATTGTTCCAAAATATTCATCTTCAAATGCCCCTCGCCGCTGCATCTTTATAGGGTACGAAACAGTATGTGATCCCAGACCTTCTAGTCTAGACGTTTAGGGTGTCTCCTGTTGCACTAGCATTTCATTTAAAACATGGGCTGTACGTTTTTTTCATCTAAGAGGTAGCCTTTGTCTGCGTAGCGGTCTCATAGCGCGACGATGAAATCCCAGATCTTACTTTTCCACATCTTCTTTCTCACCTTTATTCTGGCCCTGCCCAGATACAATTCTGCTCAAAGCATCTCCACCTCCAACTATGACGATGATGTCTCTGATGATGGTCATGATACCAACGAAAGCTCTTCGATTACAAGTGCTCCTCTCACGACAGCCAACACAGTGGACCCTCTTCCCAGTTTTGGTTCTTCAATTGCTCCTACATCAAGCCCCCAACCGGCTGTGACGGCTATACCTGGTGCATTGGTAGATAGAAATTTAACCTATGTAAAGGATTCAGGGATATGCGAGACCACGCCTGGCGTGCACCAGGTTTCTGGGTATATCAACATTTCAAAGGACACTCACCTCGTCGGTTTATGCCTTCTTCTTCTCAGACGCTCCTTTTTATGTTGTTTTAGTGGTTTTGGTTCTTTGCTGCAAGGTCAAGTCCACAGACCGCTCCGTTGACTGTTTGGGTGGATGGAAGACCTGGCTGTTCTTCCATGGCCAGTTTATTTCAAGGTGCGATAGTCTTATGTACATTGAAAACCACCTATATCAGGTCTGGTGATAGAACATGGGCCTTGTCAAGTAGACTCCAGTAGTTCCTTCACGACAGTCAACCCATATAGGTGATTCATTGCTGTCATATTTTCTCGTTGGCTTTTTGGCTAATGACGACTTGATAGCTGGAACACTGTGTCAAACAATGAGGCTTCATTCAACAGATAGATGTGAAAATAATGAAATTACTCAACTGTAGTGCTATACATGGACATGTCGGCTGGAGCAGGATTCTCCTATGGACAAGACAACAAAGATACATTCCAGGGGACCACAGAGCAATTTTGGACAGCACTTCAAATGTTATCTGGTACCCAGGAGTTTGCTGCGTTCAGAGACAGAAGGTTATTGAATCCGCTCGAATGTTTGAAAGGTTGCACTACTCAGAACAGAATTTCCCAGGTTGATCTTGGCCACAGAGGGTTTTGGAGCACGACTAGGTCCAATCCTGGTTCGACATAGTAATGATCAAAATGAGAGGATCGACAGACATGAGGTCACAGGTTACAAAGTTGTCTTCAGTGCGATCATGGTGAACAAGTATGTCTTGCGAGGCAACCTATCTTTCTGATTCATTCATCTAATATTCATAAAAGCGGAGCCCACGACCCAATGACGCAAATGAATTCCTTGATTAAGTTCTCGACCCGCGCTCCAGGGTACGGAAGAATCCAAAATGGGACAACCGTGAATAAGATGAAGGAATACATGGAAACTGCGGGGGGCTGTGGGGACTTGCTGCGGGAATGCGAGAAAGAAAGGACGCGACCCGAGGGAAACAAAACATGTAGTGATGCTTGGACAACCTGCATCAGTCTCGATTCAAATCTAAATGCAGGCCTGACAAAGAAGTTTTCATTGTAGGAATCCACCGTTCTCCGAGCAGCAGTTGGGACTCGTTTGATAACGGATCTCAGGAAGTCACAAACAGACCCTCCGTATCCATCAAACAGCTATCTAGATTACCTCAAAAATAATGACGTGGTAGCGAAGATTGGAGCTGCTGTGGCATTTGAACAATGTAATGACGGGGTTACAAAAGCATTTGAATTGTCTGGGGACCTTGGGAGATCTAGTCTGCCGGACTTCACCGAATTAGTGAATGTAAAATTCCCGATCCTGATTTGGGTACGTCTCAGATACTTTATAACGGAATAAAACTCACTTTGAGAGGGAAGGCAGGTGATCTAGACATCGGGTATGTATTGCCTCAGGTTGAGATAGGTCAATGAGTTGACCAAGAAAAGCGAGAACTGGATTGGAGTACACGATTCTATTGCCGCTGCGAACCAGTGGTTTGGTAGCCAGATGTTTAACAGCACCTATTACAGGAACATTACGCTCGGCAATCGGGTTGCCGCAAGAGCCAAGGTGGTCAACAGCCTGTCCTTTGCGTGAGTTTTCCCCCTGAAGATGATGTATTTGTCTGACATCATATGCAGGATGATAGTTGAGGCTGGCCGTGCGGTGGTAATGTTGACGTGGGATTGATTCTTGGCTTTCGGCTAATATGAAACACATTAGGCCGCATACCAGCCTTCAGTAGTCCTCCAAATTTTTCAAGAGTTCTCCCAGAAGGAAACTCTATTTTATATACTCGATAAACATAAGCATCATCCGCCTGCACGTCAAAACAGAGATAATGGAGGCCAAGGTCGATCGAAACGTGGTGGCTGGGTGACATTTACGGCGTTAGGAAGTGTGATTGTGGCGATGCTGTAAATACAGGGGCAAACACTAGACATAGAAAAATATCAACTCTTTGAATAATTTTGAATCCAGCCTTTGATCAGTTGCTTGAGGCATTAACTTGCTTCCCCCTCGCCATTGACCGTTATTATGGCCGCACAGCCGTCCCAACAGTATGCATGTAAGTCTCTTTCTCCTTTTCCAAGTCTCATATCTGACTTGACCCCTAGTTCGTGCTCAAAAGGCCCTTGGCCTGGTGGGCGGCAGCCCAGACTATGTACCTCTCTCTGGATTTGCTACCCCGGAGGTTTCAGCACGTACGTATGTATACAGTGCGGACGGTCGTCTCTACGCATACGCTCTTCCCACGACGTGAGTGTCCTGCAACCTCGTTCAGCCCTCGTGGACCGATCGGCTCAACTACCATCCGTCATTCTTCGGCTTTCGACCCTACGAGCAACAGAAGCTGATATCAATGTTTCAGGATTCGGATCTTACAGGCCGAAGGCGCCCAACTACTGCAGGAGCTTCCCCTTCCCAATATTGTCGAGTTGAAATTCTCGCCTCGTGGCACTTATCTTTCTACTTGGGAACGTCCAGGCATGATCCTTACCTACCTCACGTTGAGCACCAACTAAATTTCTAAACAGTGAAATTGGAAGATGGATCACAGCATAAGAACCTCCGTGTTTGGTCTGTCTCGACTGGTCAAGAGCTCATCTCTTTCACTCAAAAGTCTCAGGAAGGTTGGGACCTCCAATATACAATTTCTGAGTCCCATGCCATTAGATTGGTCGGGTCCGATATTCAGGTCTTTCGACCTGCAGAGTGGGACAAGGGCGTCGTGGATAAATTGAGAATTGAAGGAGCGACTAGTGTTACTCTGAGTCCAGGATTGAATCCTTCTATCGCAGTCTTTATTGCTGAGAAAAAGGTATGTATACTCGTCCCTATTGTTGTCGACATCCACTGGAATTCTTTCCTTAGGGTCAGCCAGCGAGCGTCAAGATTTACAATCTCCTCGGACTCAATGCGGCTCCTACCAGCCAAAAGACCTTCTTCAAAGCAGATCGTGCCCAGATCAAATGGAACACACTTGGGACACAAGTTTTGCTTCTAACCCAGACAGAGGTTGATAACACTAACAAGAGTTACTATGGCGAAACGAATATATTCCTCCTCAGCTGTACAGGGGGCTGGGATTGTAAGGTCACTTTGGACAAAGACGGCCCTATCCATGACTTCGCCTGGAGTCCGAACTCAAAGGAATTTGGAGTCGTTTATGGATGTACGTGCTTTGGCTTTCTTCGAGAAACGGGCTATGAACCTTCGTTTAGATATGCCTGCCAAAACGGTGATCTTTGATCAACGAGTCCATAAATTACACGACTTTGGTTCTTCTCCGCATAACTTCATTTCCTTCAACCCACAGGGACGCCTTCTCCTTCTCGCAGGTTTCGGTAATCTTGCGGGAAAAATCGACATATTTGACCGCCGTAGCCTGACCAAAGTGACTACTATCGACGCACCCAACACTTCTCATTGCGAGTGGTCGGCAGATGGTCGATTCCTCCTTACAGCAACGCTTTCGCCTCGACTTCGCGTCGATAATGGGATCAAAATCTGGCATTGCTCAGGCGTTCTTGTTTATGTCAAGTTAATCGAGGAGCTTTACCAGGTTAGCTGGCGACCAACTCCACCTGAGAATGCCCCGCCATTCCCCAACCAGATACCGGCACCTCCAGAAGCTACCAACAGCGTGAAAGAGTGGGAGAAGACGCAGAAGAAGCCAGCAGTTGGTGTATCTACTGGAGCTTACAGGCCTCCTGGTGCCCGCGGTTTAGCAACTCCTGCAATTTTCAAACGGGAAGATGAGGGTGGTTTTCCTAGCAATAACGGCAGTCCTGCGGGTAGTGGTGCAAATACTCCTGTAAGAGGGTATAACAGGGGTGCTTTGCCTCCGGGTGCCCTCGGATACGGCCACTACGCGAACAATGATGGAGGGTATGGCAAGCGGCATGTGCCTGGTGCTCCACCCCCTGGTTTGAGTGCCGGCGGAGACAATGAGAGGAAGGGGAACAAGAAGAAGAAAGGAACGAAGAGGCAGGATATCAGTGAGGGTGGGGCTGGGGAAGGCGAACTTGTCAATGGTAATGTCAATGGGGTGTCCAAGGGTAAGAAGGGCCAGCAACGCCCGCAGGATGTGGCCCCATCTCAGCCTCCTGAACCTGAGCCTAGCAGCCCTGTAACACCTGCTGGGGATGGTCTTGATGCAAACGTTAAGAGAGTCAGGAATCTGAATAAGAAGGTATGATAACTTTTCCTTCTTCTGATTAGCGACATTGAATAATCCATTCACGAACCAGCTGAAAGCCATTGAAGAATTGAAGGAGAAGGCGAAGAGGGGAGAGCGTCTCGAGGCCACTCAAATCAAGAAAATGGAGGGCGAAGCGGAAATTAGGAAAGAGATTGCTGATCTGCAGAAGATCTTGCCCACAGCTTCATGATCGGTTATGTGCAGTCGAACATGATCTTCGACTTATGTAGTCCTCATAGCTCACAACGCATATTTCATCTATTACCTGTCTATCTGTGCACAGTGGTTGTATCTGATTCTCTATCCCATCCTAGTTTTGTTGGGTTGGATTGCTAGTTAACTACTTTCGGTGGAATGCGATTACCACTGCAATCAAGAGTCATTTCTGTAGCAGATGACATGGCGGTGTTAGCGTCACTATTGAGTGTTCGTGTGTCATGCTATCAATCATACAGCTTAAACATCTACAGGATGCATTATGCTCCCTTTCTGTATGTATTGTATGTATGCCACTGGCTCTGTAGCTCATTACCTTCAGCGAGAAAAGACTCATTATTTATGACCAAAATTAAAATACAAGAAGCGATGATATCTTTGGCTGGCAAGCTAAATCGTGAAGACCCACAGAAAAATATTTATAAGACACTTTAGACCGTCATGATCCATGAGGCTGGATAACGTCATGCAAGAAAACTTTGAAGTAGCACAATAGCAGTCAGCGGTAACAATGAAGCAACACTGATATTTGAATAAAATAAATATTGAGACCCGTAGGTCTACCACTCCGGAAAAGCGTGTCATCCTTGTGCAGGGGCCATGCTAATCTTCTCTGTATCGTTCCAATTTTTTCGTATGTCACCCCGAAGGGGACAATAGATATGGTTGAGAGTGACTTGGCATAGTACAGACTTTTGCATTTTGCTCGGGACGCGAGTGAGTCACGTGCCAAATTTACTCCGTACTATAATTCCATGCCAAGTTGCGTGCAGTGGGTTCATAATCAGGCAATGAGTAAATAGCCATCCTCATTATATACACGGAAAATGAGGATGAGTTGTTGTGTAGTTATATCAGGGAGGTTCAGCCAAGTGAAGCTGGCTGCCTGGGGAATGCTGTCTATTAAACTTTGACTCAGAATGTGTGCTAATTCAATGAGAGAGTATGGAATGGAGTATGAGGAAATGGGTGTCTCTGCACTCAAATAAGACCATCGATCTTAGTCCTATATCATACAATATTATATGGATCATCAATTTGTTACACGGTGCTTGAACGCAGTCCGCGGTACACTATACACTATCTCCAATACCAAGTGTGATACAGAATTGATAACAACCATCCACCGCAACCCGTCATATCATCGTGGCCCGATTTGCAACCCACCGCATCATCATCAGAGGATCAAAGTCTTTCTCAATTTTTCTCAAATCTTCAACCGTTTGGTGATTTGCAGCAAGGAAGAGGTGCTCTACCTCTTTCCACCTCTCGGCATCGCTCCGCTTGGGAGCAGATATTCCGACTTTGCTTCTATGTCTTGACTTTTGCTCCTGATCGTTTTCAAGAAGTTGCTCATGATCATGTCCATGGCTTTGAGGCGGATGGGGCCTGCTGTCGATCTCTCGTTCTGCACTGTATATTTTCTGCATCTGTCGGTCATGGTTGCTTGGGCGCCGTTCGCTCGGGGAGTTCACATTCATGAAGATGCCTGAGAGAATTCCACTCTGTGCCTCGTCCGTGGCATCCTGCTGGTCCTGTACATCAAGCATTTCGTCATCCTCATCTTGAACCTCAATCCCAGCAGCATCTTCGACACCTTCCAACCATTTATTCCTACTCCGGTCCGCACTCTCTTTCATATCCGTCAAAGCAGATTTCAGGAGTTGTAAGCTTTTCAGATTATTCCATAAATCCTGAACAACATCCTCTGTAAAGCCAAATTCTTGTGAAAATCTTTGTATCGCAAGTCCTTGGAGAAGTAAGCTATCTTCTTCTGACATGTTAGACATATAAGATGCATTAGAAACTCGAGGTGAAGGGCGTTGTGTCCGTGAATTGAGATCCCTTCGAATCATGTTTCGGCGAAGGTCGAGAGTACGGGTACTGGATCGACTTGCAGGTAGTAGACTTGTATCGTTGCTGACATTTGTGAGGTGAGTCGCTTCACCACCAGATGAATGACGTTTCGTGGTCGAGATTGAGGCTAGACGGGGTGAAGGATGGAAGGTATCTGTTCTTCTTCGTTTCACTATAGCAAGATGTCAGGGATTGAGGTTACATCACAAGCTGAGACCTGACGTACATGACGCGAGCCGACTATGTTCAGTTGCAATACATTGTGAATGGCGAGAAGTACGAGGTTTGATTGAATCAAGTGCCTCATCAGCTAAAATTAATTTCGAGGTTTCGGTAGAGTTTTTCTGGTGGCCTACTTCTGTATCAATACCTTCTGCAACTGCTGCAACTGCTTTCGCCTTTCCTTTGACCCTAGGACGCTCTTCTGCATCATGGTGTCTGTGACGTTCTTCTTCGACTTCATTCTCGAACAGCATCTGCGATGAAACCTTCGTTTTGTTGCGTCGGGGCGGCCATGTCGGCTGAGCATCATGGATAACAACATCACTCGAGTTTTCATCAGTTTCTCTGGGTCGTTTGCGACTCAAATAGGTACCAAAGGGACCCTCTTTGAGGATCAGTGGAGATTTCCTGGTGGGGAAAGATGCGTGTTCCTTTTTCACTACAGGTGGTGGAGAATCCAGGAAGGGGTTACTATCCTGAGATTCTGAGGCGACTAGGAAGTGATTGCGGTGCATGTAAGGTTGAGAGAGTGGCCTGTATGGAAGGGATCTCGAAAACGATTGGGACGCTCCATCCTTTTCACTAAGAGATAAAAACGAGCAATTAGAAAGGATTGCTCAATGAAAAGAGTCTGAACATACATGACTTGAACAGAGTCATCCAGTCCTTTTTCCATTGATATTTCTACAGGAGGCTGGGAACTAGTACTCGGATGAATAGTGAAGGTGGGCTTGGCGTTCTGAATTTTCCCTTCATCGCCAGTGGCACTCCCAGATTGAGATCCTGCACCGTTTTCTCTCTTATTCTCTTCAATGTCTTCAAAGATCTCGCCAGCATAGTCTTCCGACCCGAGCAGAATGTCAGCTTCACCGTCATCTTCGTTTGCGCCAATGGTTTCGTCATCTACTATCTCCACAGTTTCTGGGAGATGTGTTGATTGTGTCTCATTGATCTGGGGCATGTTTGCTAAAGATTCTGTCGGTACGATAGGTTCCTCCTTGACCCTTGTATTCTTTTCCGGCGTACAAGCAACATGGTGCATCAGCTGTTCCTTTTGTATATCTAGGCCATCTATTCTTTCCCGTAGTGAAGGTGTAGAAGTAACAAGACGAATCAGCTTTTCCTCTTGTGAATCTAGGTCATCCACTGTCTTTTGGCGTTTCGCAGGACGCCCAGTATCGTGATCAGGGGGCATTGCGCGAGAACTCGAGGAAATAGGGACATTGTGCAGCTCGATGTATTTGGCAATTTTGAGATCAAAATAGTCTCTACGAGAGAGGTAGAGCTGACCCCAGAACTGCCAGGGATGTGCTTTACTCCAGTTCCACTTCCCATCTTTCTGGAGAAAAATGAACATCGAGTTGAAAGAATATATCTTTTGGGACGTACATTTTCCGCTAATCGTATGTAAGTTGCTTTCTCATCCCGCCCTGATTGCGGATTATATGTTGCAAGGTATTCAACAAGAAGCTCATGTTCATTGTCAGTAAATAAGTTTCTGCTGTTAAATCACGAGCTCGTGAGCAACACAAACCACAACGGTATGCAGACTCACCTTGGCGGTGGATCTTGCTGGATCCCTCTTTCCTTTTGCATCTTTCTGATCCGGTGATCGAATTCTTCCTTGTGCACCTTATAGTGCTCGCGCCATCCTGACCATGTATGGGTCTGAGCCCACGGCCATTTGTCCACCTTTGAGCATAGAAGTTCAGGATTGACAAAATGGGCATGAATGAATAAGCATACGTTCTGAACCAAAGTTTGATAGATGGCGTTCCCCATGCGACCAGCTTCACTTGGTCGAACCTCCCCAATATAATCACACAACAACTCGCTCTCCTCTTTCGTGTAGTTGCTAAGGATGACTGTTTACTCATTGTCTGAGTATGGACCCCTCTGTACGTACCTTGGCATCGAATTGTAGTACTCTAGTACGCGTCCTCAGATCATAACGAGCTGATTGTCACATCATGTGATATTATGTAACAGTCGAATTTCTATTGATGTTCTCATTACCATGTGCTGAAACTATGCCAAAAACATGCTGTTCTCTAGCAAGTTCTTCTATTTTAGGTGTGAGCCTTGAGGGTGGTACGTGAACTCCTGCTGCCCTCTTCAAATTGCCATTGGAAATCTGCGGGAGACAAGTACGATGGATTGAGTCCGGCTATTCCTCGCTGAATGTCGATGCAACCTTGTATCCAGCTCTATGGCATCCAGAGCAACTTCCTGCTTGGTTGGTTCCCATGCAATCTCTTGAAGCCCACACTCCTGGGATCTGAAATGATGCTAGGTGAGTTGTTTCATACCTTTAGCATCCAGTTATTTGTCAGGTGGGAGAACAGACATGAGGTTGTCAGACACAGCCACAAGATTAATGGAGTATTTGAGCACGAGAATATCAATGTCTTTCGATCTGTCTGACCCAAATACTTGGACTTCGGACTGTTCGAAATCGACGACTCCAGTAATTCTGAAGTACAAGGCATGGCAGGATTCACTGAGAGATTTGCGATGTTATCGAGAGTCCTTGTTGTCTTATGTGCGATTGTTAATGGATCGGTTCTGCCTCGAGCCAGCGATCCCTGTGCTGCCATAAGCGGACAGAAGTGGGTTGCTCCTGGAGCTGTCAGAGACTGTTACAGTGCGATAAAGGTCAATGAGACTCTAAAAAGTAATGTTAGTGATTTTCATCAGTTTTCTCCTGCTTTCAGTGACACTTTGGCCGGTAGATTCTCGACGTCGTCAGCAGAACGTTGAATTTCCATACTTCTGTGAATTATCAAATTCAAGCGCCTCCACCATTTAACAACGACGTCCACGAGGATCTTTTCAAGGATTTGGATAGGATCAGGGCGACGAATTATGCTAGTGATTATGACCTGCACATTGATCTTTCCCGAACTCTCAAGAGACTTGACGATGGGCATTGCGTCTGGATCAACAGTTGCTATGTGAGTGCCAACTCAACCACTTTTCGGAGATTACTTACTTGTTATCTTGAGCTATAGGATAGTATGTCTACTACCCTATCTGACTTTGAGATTGACTCTGAAATAAATCAGGTTTCTTCATCAATTATCTTCCTACGCCCTTGGTTCTATTGTCCGACTCTTCTGGAAACCAAGCAGTTCACATTGCACCTGAAGCATTCGCAGTCGCCTCGGCCGAGTTCCCTGATCAGATTTATTTCTGGCAAGATGCTTTACCAGGGGATTTGAAAGGCCAGCTTGAATCTGTGTGTGATTTTTTTTGTTTGACTTGTCCCCGTTCGACCTTGCCACAAGCTCTCTGGTGCAAAAGTTCTCACGATTAATGGGAAAAATCCTAACGTTGCGATTGATGCCAATGCTCTCATTACTGGCAGCTTCCAGGGAATTGGTACCCGCCAAAATTCGTGCGTAATGCAACGGATGATCTATATGGTGAATTGAAGAATATTCCAGGTTTTTCGCCAGCTACATGGCCTCAGGATCTACGTGGACTTACCTCTTGGGGAACTTCGCCCAGCAGGCACTGCCGCTCAGTGATCAGGTTACTCTCGAGGTTCAACTAGTCGGAAGCTCTCGAACGGATACAATCATTGTAAAATTCAATGTCATGATAGCAAAACACATAACTCATGATATGGAAAGCTGCCATACAGGTCTCGAATCTCTGGGTCTGGGAACTTCAACGATGTCACGACTTTCTTTGACAGCCACTGCCTCGCTCAACAGGGTACAAACGGAGTTGATCTCAATGCTCCGGATTCCCAGGAAGTCTCACTTCAGGAAAAACCGGTAGCTCGATTCCAACAGAAACCGGCTTTCTCTTCTCCAGATACGCCCAAGGAACGAATCAATGTCATGCTCGATACTTCACCCTTAAGTGATGTTGTCCTTCCTCCACAATTAACACCTACGTCTCCAGTCAATGGCAGTAGAAATGTTGCACAGTTTTTCCTGTTGGATGACAATAAGACAGGGGTTTTGGCATTGGGTAGTTTCGAAGATCCAGATTTTGACTTATTACTGGATAGTTTACTGACTGGTTTGATTAACCTGAAGTCTTTGGGTGCAAATCAACTTGTGGTGGATGTGGTATGTCTTCCCCCGTGCCTTTGGAGTTCAAATGATGAATTACGGGTCGCACTAGTCGAACAACGGGGGTGGTTTTGTCTGTGCCGCTCATGTGAGTATTCGTTCCCTACTCGATCCCTCTGTGAGGTTGACAGAAACACAACAGTATTTGCACCGTATCGTGTGTTTTGTTGGTTTCTCCAACCACCAAGCTGTTCACAATAAAGTTAGATTATAGGGCCAAAGTCTACCACTGTTCCTCAGGCTGGTTTAAACACCACAACTCGTGATGGAACCCTCGCTCGAAAGATTGTGCAACAGCTTGTCGATCATCCAGATCTCGACCCCGACCTTCAATTACTCTACAACCCCCAAGAATGGAGAGATAAGAACGACACGTTCTTCCCTGCAGATGATAACTGGTTGCTTCCACCGGTCCAAAAGAAAATCAATGGTCATCTGGATGCTTTCAGTCAACAGTGAGTCTCCATCATATTTGGGTCGACCCGAGCGCTTAATGTCCTTGTAGGCTAGGCGAGGAATGTCAACCTGAAGGCTTCACCTCACCTACTCCAAATGAGGCATTGTTCGACCCTGAGAAGGTTGTCATCATCGGCAATGGAAGGTGTGCGAGCTCGTGCTCGTTATTTAGTGTGCGTATATCATATTTTCCTGCCCGCGCGACTTTTCTGGATGAGTACATTTAGGTAACGATGGCAAAGGAGGAAGGCGTCAAGACCGTTGTATATGGAGGTAGGAAGGGGGTACAGCAACAGTACTGCGGTACAGTCGGCGGCCAGTCCACAGACTTTTCAACCATCGACACAGAGATCAAGGTAAGACTCATGAGTTCAAGCCACAGGTTCGAAATTTGTTCATGTCTACCTTTTCAAGACGACACAGCTCAAGAACGATCCCCTTGCACCACCTGACCTGTGAATATATATATATATTCAACCCTTTTTTCCGTTGGCTAACTGACCGGTAGTCTCGTTAATGGCGTACAAGGAATTGCATGGAGACTTGCTTTTGGCATTAATGATCCCACACAGCCTGAAGGTTGGTTGTTTGCCGGAGAGTATGATTTGAGTTTATCACTAACGGTTCCTTTAGAGTGGCAAGATCGTCCAGCCGACGTCAACTTACCACTAACCGCAGAAATGTAAATTGATGATTTCCATGACATGTGATCGACGTTAATCTTCTGTTACAGAGTTAATAACCCAGTCGCAATCTGGAAAGCGGTCGTCAAGAGTGTATTTTGAAAGTTTTTTTTATAAAATATGCACGATACCGCGAGATAGATATCATGGGATCTAAGTGCATCTCATATTTGTTGTAATCCCTGATGTAGTTGGGACTGTGGAACAAAAATTGCACCGAATATCACACTCTCTTGGTTATTACCCATCGTCGCACTTGGATACCGGAGCCCACCGGTAGTTCTCCGTTAGTTCTTTTTCCGAAAAGGGTCACTTTAACTCCTGTAAAATGAGAATGCCCGCGTGTAACGTAGTTGTGGCAGCGTCGTTTAGAGCATAGGTTGGACATGAAAATGAAAGAGGAAATTTTTTTTTCAACTATATGAGCGTCATCGTCGATGCATAAAAGGTAGGTCCCCAATAATACCAAGCAAAAGAACCCAAGAGAATCGTTCTGGCTCCCTATTCTATAAAATACAGACAAATGGATAAAATAACAAAAAAGATATCGCCCCGAGTATCTGAAAGAGAGCATCATCAAACCACCGTGTGAATCTCACAGAGATTACAATCAAGTTACTCAACAAGAGCAAAAAAACACACACATACGCAATTTCTTTACAAATAAACACTCAAAAGAAAAGAATGTCATTGAAGTCTGCGGGGTTCAACCTCTTCATACTTGGCGCAGTCACATAAGATTACCCATCACATATCTGCAACATATCAGGGAAGAGTGAAACAAGATATCATTCGGCTACTGATACACATTAGTACAAGTGACCTAGGCTATGCATTTGATCATAGGTACGTGGAAACTGACATGAATGATGTACGAATCCAACAGTAAAGCAGAGCGACAAATCACGAGAAGCAGATGGCGAAAAAGGGAACAAGGAGGTAACAGGTAATTGAAGCTGAGAAATGGATGGACGCCGAACACAATGTTTCATATCCACCATAATGATTGAACGAAGAGTAGCTGTTGCTTCATATCCGTCACGCTGGGTTGGGATGCGAAGCATTTACAGTGCGAAAAAGATGCATGGAGGGCAAGCAGGAAATGTCTAAGTAACAGAGTCCGAGAACTAAAGCCTATAATAGACCATTGGAGTATGTGAGGGGTAAAAAGATTGATCCAATAACATCAACGCTGAAACGGAATAGGCATAATCTTAACGAGCGCTCATCTCGCGAGTTATGCGGCATGACGTCTAAGGTAACGTATGACAGACTAGAATTCCAATCGAGCCGAGTTTGACGGGAAATTCCATCACGGTCTTGAGAAAGAACCACATCCATAGTTTTTATTTATCCTCCTCAGCGCTTGAAGAGTGGCCAGAGCTGCAGGCGAACTGGACAGTTTAGGAGGTAAACGACCCGGCACTTGCGTCGGTGGCGGGGGTGATAATGTGCTATGCGCAGACATCGCCGTCTTGGCGAAACCAGTGATTGGCATACTCATACTGATAGGCAATCCCACTGTTGCAGAATCGGGGATTTGTGTCTCTGAAGATGGTTGATGGTTGCCCAGCTTCATCCGAAAATAGGCAGCAAAGGTTGCCACAATCCAATCCTCTTTTTCGAGACCTTCAGGCTGAATCTCGAGGAATCCACGGCGACCCCGTGATGAAATGCCGACTTTGGCTGGCCGATAGCGGGCGAGTGGAGTGGGTGGCGTTGTGTCATTAACAAGGATTGGATTGGATGCAAGAGATATCCACTTGTATGGGCGATTGTCAGGACCCTTGAATGACCATATTCTGGGATGTGTGAGGATAGAGGAATCAGTAGGGAGATACAGTACATACGGTTCCGGAAAAGCTTCTCTGTTGGAATTCATCGGTGATTTCTGTCCCTCCGTACAAAAGTCCCGAAAGGCGTTGAGTGCAGTCTCAGCGTCGTTTCTCTTTGATGTGAGAATTGTGTGTACAGGCGTAGAATTATCTTCGGAACTGTTTTTCTGGCTGCACACAGGAGGCCCATGAAGCTCTACCCCCAAATGACAGAGCTGCACTCTTGTCTCAACATCATCGCCCGAGTATTCTACACGGCCAACATAGGTCTCAGTTTTGCCTTGATTAAAGCTACGGCGGTCGAGCCGTTTGATATGTGTGACCAGTGTTGATGGACTTGTAGATGGCGGCAGGATGGGTGAAGGATGTGGCGACGAAGGATCTTGGCAATTTCTGTGTACATCTGGGTGAGGATTTGAATGTGTGCGTGAAATTGGGATTGCTGTATGAATGCCCTTTGGACGCTGGCGGTGGCCCATGTATGGTGAAGGTTCTGACTCGATTATCACGGCCGCTGCTGGCGATACTAAAGACTCGGAGCTAGATGTAAGGTTTAAGGTCGAGAAAAATGAATGTGGACGAGAGTCCATTGACGAAGAACCGGAAGGAGAAGAGCAGTCAGGCGACGAAGAAAGAGGGAATTTTATGTGAGAGTCAACGCAGGAGTAAATTTTATATCGCGGTTCGCCATCTTGTGAGACGAGGAGGGTATCGAGGGGGTCGTTGTTGACAAGGAACAACTGCATGAAGCTGGATGCGGGGAAATCCGTATCCAATTCTCTCATATATATGGCTTTGTGTTCTTAGTCAGCACCGATCAAAAATAACAAACTTTTTACCTGACCATTGCCATTAATACACCCGTCGTCCCATGCAGCATTTTGAACCCTAGAATCCTATTTGAATGCGACACATCCAACCTTTCGTGATCACGACTTCGGAGTTCCTTTGAATAATTAATATCCGAAGCGGGCTCTTTCCATGCGGACCCGAACGTCCATAGACTTTGGGATCACACTTCTCTGCGATGGCAGGGGTGGATCAGGGATACGTCGCTGACGTTGAAGTAATCGAGTCACTGGTTCTTACTTTATTGAGAGACAAATGTATACGGGTGCAAGGCACGGCGTATTGGATCAAGGCTTGTCGTTACGTTTCAAAGGATCGAAGCCCCCTCGTGGCTGGACTCGAGGCTGCTTCAACTCCGACATGGCCAGACATAGCCAACGTGTTTAGCTTTGCAATTTCGATTGTTCTATTCCGAGGGCTCTCAAAAAATTTCAGTCTTTCATATCTATCACTAGGAGTATTAAACCCATGAACTTCAGCCGAAACAGGGCTGCTTCAAAAATTAGCAGAATTAATGGGCATGACATCATTCGCACACATCAACTTGTGACAACTTGTGATGGGCTCTGATCAATCCAGTTCGCGACGCACAATTGACGCACAATTGTGTCAGGCCGATGTAACGACCTTGTCTTGTACGTCGTATTTATATCTACGATATCAAGAACAAAAGATGTCTTGTCACGACAACAATCTTCTCATGTCTGTTTTCTTTTGTAGTGCAACTTACATTTGTCTATTTTAACAGCTATATTTGATTGACACTTGGAAATCAATTTTTTATTGGTACAATCAAGTCAGTATTCTATTCAACATTTTGGCTCAACATTGATGACCTGAGGTCTCTTCGGAGCATGTCTTTGTCACAGCCTTTGATGTTCAAAGTGATGGTGATTTGTCGCCGGTCCCATTTATTCTGTTGGGCTGCACAGCAGCAATTGTTCGACAATTCAGGTATCTCAGTTTATCATTGTCTCTTGCTTCTTTACAAGCTCAATGTATGATGGTAACAATAAAGTGATATGATACTGCAAATTAGGACGGGGGTGTATTTACCGCGCAGATAGGAAGTGAGAAGACTTGCCTGTCTGGACAGTTACGTCACATTCTGCAGGGAAGAGATTACAGTCTTCCCGCTCGGACCTCCAGGTGGGTACGAAAGGCTACCTTTGGAAGGCGACTGAGTTCTGGAATGGAGTTCGGCGCCCGCTTATTTTGAAAAGGCATTGTCGCTGGAGTACCTACTCATGATGAGGAGCTCTTCTATTGTAAGACTTCCTTCTGTACTTCGAGAGATTGTCATATACTCTGATGCAAGACTATGACGACCAAGCACTGGCGTACTCCCTGATTGTCAAAGTCTGTCAGAATGACGCTCCAGTACCTCCAAAGTTCCCAGGTTTAATCCTGTATAATCAATGTGGCGTTCTGAAACTCCTGCGACGAGCGTTTAGGCACCAGGTATCTGACAAGCATTTTTCCGGATCTTATCTACACTTCAGACATTTTAATTACAAAACCTCATCATCACTGATGAGTACCGGCAGGGACGGTCATAAAAGCGAAAACCTGCTTCAGATTTCCGACTTGATAGTCTTGAAGAACGAGAGGTTTCTAAAGGAGGAGGATGTAAAATCATTCAAGAGAATTTCTCATCAATTAGAACTTATCCACTTACATATTCTTCTCCAAGCGATCTTTCTACCTCATCCGAGACTGTCCAGACTTTCGACGCATTTTCTGGGTCACGAATACTATCCATGCGTAAAAAGAACAATTCAACCTTTCAAAATCCCGCACGAGGAGCATCAATGACACGATACATACGTATAAGCAGGTCCGATGTTTCCTTCCTTCCACTGTTCTAAAGCCCAGGGCCTGGCTTTCCCACTGGCGCCATCCTGAATGACAGCCGCTATAAAATCCTTTCCCATCCCAGGACGGGGGCTTGTAACTCCACTGGTGGCACCCGTGATATTCAGTTTATAGAGATTTCCTGAAAGAGGTTCGTAATTCCATTGGCTATTGACAGTTGATCGTGGAGGGAGGGTGAAGACTGGCTTTGGCCTAGGGGTATGGTCCGCAACAGGTGCACAGCCAACATTTTGGCTTGTCCCTATGTTCAGAAGGTAATAGGTTTTGGCAGGAGACGTTTCAGTCATTATAAGAGTCGAAGTCACTGGCGAGAGAGCAGTTAAGAGCGGTTTCCTGGTTAGAGTGGTTTCCTAAACACGCCACTGCTCCAGGTGGGAGGATAGAAAGGCCTTTTAAACATAGTGGCTGCTAAATTATTCGTCTCCGCAGAATCGTTGGAGCACATCATTGAGGTAGCCACAACCTCGTGAACCTGGAGCCTACGCAGCTTCGAGAATTTGATTGTCACACATCATAGTACTAATAAGATAATAGTCTCTTGCTATTTGCGTCGAAAATCGTTTAATATTTCCCACCATCCGGAGTTCTACAATAGAAATGCCGTGAGGAATCTCAGATGAGAACGGTGATAGTTGATTCATCGTCTCCTGTGCGGCAAGTATGACACAATCAAATGAAACAGTGTTCGTATCCATGAGAAGATATTGCTCCAAGGTGCTTATACCCTATGACGTTGGGTGTCTACACAATCCGGCATTCGGCAAGTCGCTAATTCTCAGCTACCAGTACTATGAAAGCATGAGAAATTGTGTCGCAACTGCAAGGAAGATCTGAGAGGCGGGATGAGGAGACAGAGCGAGAAGTGGCGCAAGAATGGCACGAATCAAATGGAGTTACATCCCGGGGCCCGACCTTAGCTCAGTTGGAAGAGCGTCAGACTGTAATAGGAAACTTACTCATCTGAATGTCGCCTGTTCGAACCAGGCAGGTCGGATACATTTTTCATTAACATTTTTGTATAGGAACTTGTATTAGACCTTAAACCAATAAATAATGCCACGGCCTGCCTACGAGCTCCGTGTAATAAATCATTGATTTAAAATAAATAAATAGATAAAAACCAATAAATACTATGCCAATAATCAAGTAATCATTTCTATAACCTCTACTAATCCTCAATGGTGTTTACTGTGTGAGTTGATATTTGCTACTCTTTGGGATTTGTACTCACCAGCTCACTTAACTTGACAATTTAATTTTCTTATCACTCAAGTTACACTATTAATCAATCTCAAGTCAACATTGCCCAGTTCTTCCCATTCCTCAATCACCACATATTAACTGACATCATCTGCCTTGCAGGGTTTAACTGCAAAGTCTGTTATGAATTCTCTTTCATCATCATCCTATGACACTTACCCAGAAGGGGATATTCCCTTAACCAATGAGTTTGAAACTAATTATACAAGGGAAAGATACTATAACTGGTTTCTTAACACTCAAAAAGAGTGGGAGATGACATAAGAGCTTGTTACTGAGGATTGGTCAACTGCAATGAGTAATACTATGGTAGTGCCTTTGTTCTTAAAATAGAGATAACCCTAACTGTCTTAGAGCAGTCCTTTGTTCTATTCAAGGACAGATGATTATCTATAGACAATAGATCAGTATTATGTACAAACATTGAGGACCTTCTATCTCTATGGGATCTTATTGCCTCAGGGTCAATTTATAGCCAAAAGAAGTGTATTAAAGAGAGCTTCATAGTACATATTGAAACAAACAATTATGCTCAGTAGTTTCTGAAATATCAGTGATTTAGTGTTTGGTACCTTAGTGATTACCAACTGATCTCCTGATAACTCAGTGAATACTGATCACCTTGAGATATTTTGGGCATTGTTGGAAAGGCTTCTTAAGGGCTTTTGGTGGCCACTGACATTGTTAAAATCAGTCAAGTATTTATGGAGTTAGGTCCAAATGAAGCTTGTAATACTTAGAGTCAAGATGTTATATGGCTCAAGTCGAGTTGACTTAGCAGCTAAGTCTTTGAGGGTTACAAAGAGAACTTAATGGAGTTCTCAATCAATTGTGCTAGCTACTTATACAAGTATACTATTTGCTCTCATTTACACTGATAGTATAATGGTATTTTACAACCAGCCAGGAGGCTGCTGGTTCAATTCTCTTGTCTATCATTCTATAAATAGATATTCTTTGGTCATAGTTGAGACAACTCATGACAGTACCTTTCTTTTAAAGGTCCTTATCCCAAAGACTTCACAGTTCATTATATAGATCCTGTAGGTTGCTCATTTCATTTTCTTTGTTTCACTCTTCTATCCTTGGTCCAACCATTTCTTGTTCTTGTTCTTGTTCCTCCTGGATCATTTCCAATGTTTTTCTTTTTTTTTGTTGCTCTCTCTTCCAATGTCTCCAATTTCTTTCCAATTGTCTCCAATATTCCTGATCAAACCTCTTATTATTCCATCTATACAATATCTTTGCCATATACTTTTCTGGCAATTCTCCTCTATAAAACTCTTTATAATTCTCTTTTCTTGTCTGTCTTGACTCTTTTCCATATTTTTCTTCAAACTTCTCTACCAGGTCTTTTGTATTCTCCAAATTCTCCCTTGGTTCCCAAGTATCTTCTTCTGTTGTATATTCTTTCCAATGTACCAAATACCTATCTTTCTCTCTAAACTTCTTTTTATTTAGTATTTTTTCCACCTCATGTTCTTCTTCTCCTTTAATTACCACTGGGAGAGGTTGTTCTTTCCTCTGGTCCTCTACTTGATCTCTATACATATGTACCCTACTGACATTTACTACTAGATGTATTTTTATTGTACTTGGTAGCTCTAGTTCAATTGCATTCGTTGATATAATCCTTTTTACCTTATAAGGACCTACAAATTGCTCTGTCAATTTTTCTGAATATCTTCTCTGCATTTGGAATTTAAGATCTTTTGTGCTCAAGAGCACCCAGTCACCTACTTTGTACTCCTCTGGCTCACTTCTTTTTTTATCAGTATATTTTCTTATCTCTTCTTGGCTCTTCCTCAGTACTGCCTTTGCTTCTTTATGTACTTCCTTCATCCTTTTTGTAAACTCTTCTACTCTCTCAAATTTCCCCTTTTTTCTCATCTCAAATCCCATACATGGATCTTATCCATTGTTTGCCTTGAATGGTGATACTCTTGTACTCATTTGTACCTTATTGTTGTATGCAAATTCTACTATTGCTAACCAATCTGGCCACTGCTTCTAATAGTGATCAATAAACATTCTCAAGTATTGTTCTAATTCCTGATTTATTCTTTCCATTTGACCATCTGTTTGTGGGTGGTAAGCTATTGACAATTTGGTGTTGATCCCCAACATTTTATTTAACTTCCTCATTATTCCTGTTGCAAACTGTGCTTCTCTATCCATTATAATACTTTCTGGTAATCTATATAATTTCCAGATGTTATCTTAGAACAGTCTTGCCACTCTCTCTACTGAAGTCCTTTCTGTAGTAGGTACAAAGTATGCCATTTTCATTATTCTATCACATACTACCAGGATTGCATCATATTCCTGTGCTAGTGGTAACTTTGTAATAAAGTCTACTGTTATATGACTCCAGGGTTTTTCTGGTACTGTATTAGGCATTAATTTTTCTGCTAGTGTTAGGGTATAGACTTAGGACTGAAGCTCTGACCCCAAGCAGTAATGATTAAAAGGGAAGAACTTAATAGAGTCCTTATTGGATTTTTACTAGTATTTATACAAATTATCACAAATAGCCACTTACTGATTTGTGAGTTGATGATTTGATAATCAAAAGGCTCAAAAAAGTGAAGTTTAGATAGTAGCAAAAGATGTTGTTAAGTCTGAGGTTTATTCTCAGACATATAGTCCTTAAATACATAATTGTAGTAGTCTGTGCACCAGGACAGCCTATCACATAATTACTACCTATTGTTCTATATATAGGAGTGCTATTGTTCTTGAAATAGAGATAACCTAACCATCTTAGAGCAGTCCTTTGTTCTATTCAAGGACAGATGATAATCTATAGGTAAAGATCAGTGTTATGTACAAACATTGAGGACCTTGTATCTCCATGGAATCTTATTGCCTTGAGATCTATTTATAGCCAAAAGAAGCACATTGAAGAGAGCTTCACAATGGTCATTGAAGCAAATGATTATATTAAGCAGTTCCTGAGATATTAGTGATTTAGTGTCTAGTAACTTGGTGATCACTGACTGATCTGCTGATAACTCAGTGAATACTAATTGCTTTAAGACATTTTTGGTACCTTTTGAAAGGTCTTCTTAAGGGCTTTTGGTGGTCATTTAGATCATTGAAATTGGTCAAGTATTCCTGGAGTTATGGTCTAAATGAAGTTTGTGACACAAGTATCCCATAGTCTGTGTGCCTACTTCCTATGGTCACAAGACTATAACTAATAGCTATATAGTTCTTACATAATACTGTCCCACACTATTTATATCTTTCCTGTGTTATATTTCTGGAGGTTTTCCATCAAGTTAATGAATGTATGGAAGATATTTTCCTTCTTTAGAACCAACTCATAACACAGCCCCTCTTTTAAGATTTCTTATCCTGAGGAACTTTTCCATCTGTTCCAATTTTCTTCTCATCTCTTCTCCCTTTTCTTCTCATACCTTTTTTTTCTCCATCTATATACTAGTTTGGCTATAAACTCCCTTGGTAATTCTCAACTGAATTCCTTCTCTTCTTTTTCCAGTTCCTATTGCCTAATTTCTTTGGCCTCTTTTCCATACTCCCTTTCAAACTCCTCAACCAACTCTTTCACATTTCCTAAATTTTCTTGTCCTTCCTATATGTCTGCCTCTGCTATATATCCCTTCTATTGAACTAGAAACTTGTCTCTTCCTTGTATCTTTCTTCTGTTTAAGATTTTTTCTACCTTATACTCTTCTTTCCCATTTATGACTACTGGTTGTGGTGGAACTACTTTCTGGCCCTCTACTTGTGGTTTATACAGTTTATACAGTTATACTCTACTTATGTTGACTAATGGGTGTATTTTAATAGTACTTGGTAATTTGAGCTTCATTGTATTTGTTGAGACCACCCTTTTTACTTTGTATGGGTCCACAAACTACTCTATTAGTTTTTCTGTCCTTCTTTCTTTCATCTACTACTTCAAATTCTTTGTACTTAGCATTACTAAGTTCCCTTTTCAGTATTCCTCTTTCTTTCTCCTCTTCCTATTTGCATATTGCTTCATCTCCTCCTGTACCTTTTTTAGTACCACTTTTGCTTCTTTCTGAATTCTCTTCATTCTTTGCACAAACTCTCTTACTACTTTGTATCTTCCTCTCTTTCTTTCTTTGAACTCCATTCTTGGATCTTGCCCACAGTTTGCTTTAAAAGGTGAAACCTTCATTGCTAAGTAGATTTTATTATTGTAGGCAAATTCTACTGTCCCTAATTACTCTGGCCATTGCTCCTGAATATAATTGATAAAAATACAGAGGTACTGTTCCAATTCTTGGTTCATTCTTTCTGTTTGTCTATCTGTTTGTGGATGGTAGGCTGTTGACAATTTTTTTTTGATTTCCAACATTTCATTCAGCTTCTTCATTATTCCTACTGCAAGCTAAGTATCATAAACTTCATTTAGACCATAACTCCAGGAATACTTGACCAATTTTGACAATCTAAATGGCTACCAAAAGCCCTTAAGAAGACCTTTCAAATGGTACCAAAAACGTCTCAAAGCAATCAGTATTCACTGAGTTATCAGCAGATCAGTCAGTGATCACCAAGTTACTAGACACTAAATCACTAATATCTCAGGAACTGCTTGATATAATCATTTGCTTCAATAACCATTGTGGAGCTCTCTTCAATGCACTTCTTTCAGCTATGAATAGATCCAGAGGCAATAAGATCCCATAGAGATACAAGGTCCTCAATGTTTGCATATGATACTGATCTTTATCTATAGATTATCATCTGTCCTTGAATAGAACAAAGGACTGCTCTAAGATGGTTAGGTTATCTCTATTTCAAGAACAATAGCACTCCTATATATAGAACAATAGGTAGTGATTATGTGATAGGCTGTTCTGGTGCACAGACTACACAATTATGTATTTAAGAACTGTATGTCTGAGGATAAACCTCAGACTTAACAACATCTTTTGCTACTGTCTAAACTTTACTTTTTTAAGCCTTTTGATTATCAAATCATCAACTCATAAATCAGTAAGTGGCCATTTGTGATACTAAGGCCCTCTATCTGATATAATACTTTCTGGGAGTCCATGAAGCCATTATACTTGGTCTCGGAACAGCCTTGCTAACCCTTCTGCTGATGTTTTTTCTGTAGTAGTGATAAAATGGACCATTTTTGTAAATTGGTTGCATACTACTAGTATCGCATTGTATTCCTGGACCAGTGGTAACTTAGTGATAAAGTCTGCACTAATGTGTCTCTATGGTTTTTCTGGAATTGTATTTGGTATCAGCTTTTCTGCTGGGACTTCTACATAGTTCTTGTTTCTCTAACACATATTATATTTATCTATATATCTCCCTACTTCTTTTGTTATTCCTGGTCACCAATAATTTCTTCCCACTAATTCTGCTATTTTCTACCTTCCTCTATGCCCTTTTACTGGTGTGTCATAGTATAGTCATATTATTTCTGTTCTCAACTCTCTTTTTCAGGTATGTAGATTTGGTTTTCCTTTAGTACCAGTCCTTTCTCAATTGACCACTTCTCATTCTTTAGTATTTTTATCCCTGATTACTTTAATTCCTTTACTGTCTTGACTACTCTTTCATCTCCCTTCTGTGCTTTTCTTATTTTTTTCTTCAGGTTTTCTTTCTTAATCAATATCTTTTTCTCTCTTCTTACTTCTCTTTATACCCACTCAGGCTTTATTAGCATTCTATCCTCATTATCATTCTCTATCCCTTCTTGCCAGTTGGGTCTCCTACTTAACCCATCTACCTTTCCCATACTCATTTCTGGTACATGTTTAACAGTGCCCATTTGGCTTGTCTACAGTTTAGCTTTTGACTAGTCATAAAGTACTGTAAGTTCTTATAGTCTATCCATATCTCAAACTGTACTTTTGCCCCTTCCAAGTAGTGTCTCTATGCTTCCAAACACCTAATTACTGCTAACATTTCTTTGTTATGAATTTTATAGTTTTTTTCAGTTGGATTCATCAACTTAGATATAAATGCTACTGGTCTCCATTTTCCATCCTCACATTTCACTAATAATACCTCTTCTATTGCATAGTCAGATATATCAGCTTTGATCTATATTTCTTTGTCTAGATCTGGTACTACCAATACTGGTTCCAATGTAAATACTTTCTTTATGCCCTAGAATGTCTTCTCCTGCTCTTTTTCCTATTTTCACTTTTCTTCTTTCCTTACTAGTATGTACAAAGGTGCCACTACTCTAGCAAAATCCTTGATAAATTGCTGGTAATAGTTAGCTAACCCTAGAAATTTCTATACTTCCTTTATGTTTTGAGAAACTGGCCAGTTTAATACCTCTTCCACTTTTTCCTTCTGTATCTCTACTCTCTTTGGTCTGATTACTATCCCTAAAAACTCCATCTCTCTGACTTTCCACTTGCACTTTTCTGGTTTTACAAATAGGTCATTTTCTTTCAGCTGCTTTAATACTTCCTCCACCACCTCATATATCTCTCCTCTGTCTCTGTTACCATAATAATATTATCAATGAAGGTTGCAGTGGTTCCCTGGTTGATCATATCTTGGAAGAGATTGTTTATCATAGTTTGGAAAGTAGTAGAGGAGTTGGTAAGTCTGAAGTATATGACTGTGGGCTCGTATGCTCCTATATATATTGTAAAGACTGTCTTTTATTCATCTTCTTTCTTGATCCTGATATTGTTATATTCCCACCTCAAATCCAACTTTGTGAATACTTTCTTACTCTCTACTCTATCCAGGATATTGGCAATTAGTGGTAACAGATAGCCATTTTTTATTGTCTACTGGTTTACATATCTATAGTTCTGCACCATTCATTGCTTTCTATCCTTTTTGGCTACAAAATGGACTGGAGATGTCTGTGGTGACTTTGATAGCGGATATATCCTTTATGCAGTTGATCCTTTACAAATACCTGCATTTTCTCTTACTCTTCTCCTGATAATGCATATACTTTTCCCTTTCTTAGTATAAACCTCTCCTTTAACTCAATTACATGATCCTAGGTTTTTTGCACTGGCATTTGCTCTGACTCTGCCTTTCTGAATACTTTCTTCCACTTCCAAAATTGTTTTGGCACTAACTCTCTTACTATTTCCTTATTTGGCTTTTCTTCTCTTCTTACTTGCTTATTTCCTTTGCTTTTCCCTATTTCCTGGTTTCTTCTACATAAGGGTAAACACCTTGTCATTTTCATCTCTCCTTTCTTCCAGTTAATTTTAGGGTTGTGTGCTGCTAGCCGTGGTATCCCCAAGATCACCTCTATCCTTTCTAGATCACATACATCTATCTTTACTTGTTTCATATGCCCCTTGTAATACAAGTTGTATTCTATCTCATGCATTACCATTTCTCTACTATTATCTGTTCTATCTATATTCCTGATCTAGATTGGCCTTGCCAATTTCTCCTTCTTAAATCCTTACTTCTCCACAAACTTTTTATCTGCAAATAACCCTGTTGCTCCACTATTTAACAGTACTTTGACTGATACCCCTTTATGAGTATCTATTTTCTCCACTCCCACTTGTATCCATATTTCTCTTAGTAGTTTCATTGTTCTTTTTATATCTCTTACTTCCTTGATGTTTTGGATACTTGATCTATTGTTCAATTTTACATATTTCAAAATATTGTACTTATTATAGGAGAGTAGCCAGAAGCTTACTGTCCTCCATTTTCTTTTGATGACTCATCTTCCTGATCAATTTTTCTTCTCTCCCCAACTCCCTGCCTTTTACTTCTACAATCCCAAGCCATATGCCTGAATTCTCCACAGTTGAAACAAATTTGATATTCCCCTCTCCTTCCTCCTCCATCTACTGTTATTGGTCTTGGTCTAGTTTCAGTTTCTCTATACTGATTTTTTCTATTTTGATATCCCTCTCTGAAGTTCTGAGCTCCTTTCTTCCACATGATCTGCCCTCCTCTCTCTTCATACAATCCTTCCCCAAATCCTCCTCTTTGCTGTATATTTCTCAAGGGACACATTGTATTCCTCTCCAACATTCTCTCTTCTACTCTGCTTTGTCTTTGATTTCTATCTAGTCTTACTAATCTCTCCTACTACTCTTCTATTGAACTGGGGGGGCTTTTTGCTTCTGCTAACTTTCTCCTGATTCCCTTGTTTAATTCTCTTTTGAATTCTTCAATAAGAGGCCACCTCTTATATCCACTTCCTCTTGTTATTTTTTTAAACTTCTGGATATACTCATCGCACATCCTACTCTCTTGTTCTATTGTTCTCAACTGTTCTACCTTTCTCTCTTTCTCTCCTGTCTTTCCAAACTTATTCCTCATCTTTTTAAAAAGCTCTTCTACCATCTCTACCTCCAACTTTTCTTTTGATAGCTTATCTAACAAATTATTCTTCCATATCTCAGCCACTTCTTCTTGTACATAAGATAGCACCCAGGCCATCTTTGTTGCCTTTGTCTCTTCTATCATCTTCATACTCAAATATAAGTGAGTTGCATTGATAAATGTGCTTACTTCCTCTATATTCCTTCTATATATAGGAGGCTTGGCTACTTCTACTTAGTTTCCTCCCTGCTGTTGTAGCATGGTATTTATCTACTGTTGTAGGCTAGCAATCAAGGTGAAAAGTTGTTCTTCTCAGAATAGTGGAGGTAGAGTAGGAGTATGTAACTCTTTAGGTTGCTGCTGATGAGACATAGATGGTAGTAGTAATGGTAATAGTAATAGTGATGATTCCTCTTCTTCTGAGAATGTATAGATTTCTTGGTTGGATAGGGTAGCTATAGTATCTACTTCTAACTACCAAGGATAAAACAACTATTGTCCCTAAAAAGGGAACCTCTACTCTAGATGGGGCTTTAAGAGCTTTACTACCATTCCTCTGCATAGACAGATGACAATGCACCTATAGTATAGAGTAGATAGTGAAAAGAAAGTATATAGCAATACCAGAAAGTGAGGTTAGATCTTGAAGCAAGAATACTGGTATTGTCCAAGTTCTCTACCTGCAGTCTCTAACTAACTGCAAAGTTCCCTTTACACCTGGGACCTAGTTTCTAAAAAGCCTGTGAGCGCTGTGCTCACTAGTATTAAGGTATGGACTTAGGACTAAAGCTCTGACCCCAACCAGTGACGATTGAAAGGAAAGAACTCGATAAAGTCCTTTATTGGATTTCTACTAGTACTTATACAAATATCCCATGGTCTGTATACCTACTTCCTATTGTCACAAGACTATGACTAATAACTATATAGTTCTTATATAATACTGTCCCATGCTATTTATATCTTCCTTGTATTATATTTCTGAAGGTTTTCCATTAAGTTGATAAATGCATAGGAGATATTTTCCTTCCTTGGAGCCAACTCATAACAACTAGCAAGAATGATGATAAGAGTAAGTATTGGCAAGGCCTTGAGGTAAGGGGTTGCCTAAGATATCAAGTTCTAATATTAGGGTATAGACTTAGAACTAAAGCTCTAACTCCAACCAGTGACAATTGAAAGAGAAGAACTCAATAGAGTTCTTTATTGGATTTCTACTAGTACTTATACAAATATCCCATGGTTTGTGCACCTGCTTCCCATGGTCACAAGACTATAACTAATAACTATATAGTTCTTATATAATATTGTCCCATGCTATTTATATCTTTCCTATGGCATATTTCTGGAGGTTTCCTATCAAGTTAATAAATGCATAGGAAATATTTTCCTTCTTTGGAGCCAACTCATAACAGCTAGTACCTCTGTGTAATTTTTTTTTCCCTGGTATATATCACAAGACTCTGCATACTTCTTGACTTCCTTCATTATTCCTGGCTACCAAAAGTTTCTAGTAACCAATTCTATTATCTTCTACTGTCCTTTATGTTCTTCTACTGGTGTATCATAGTGTAGCTAGATTACTTTCACCCTCAACTTTTTATCTTGTAGTATATATACTTTTCTGTCTCTTAATATTAGGCTATTCTCTTTTCTCTATTCTTCATCTCTTAACATCTTTATCCCTGCTTGCTTTATTTCTTCCACTGCCTTTATTACTTTATCATCTTTTACTTTTAATTTCCTAATTTTCTCTAGTAAATCTACTTCTTCAATTACAACTTCTATCACCTGTGTTGCTTTTACTTCTAACTACTCCTTTTTTACCAATACCCTATTTTTATTATCTCTTTCCACTTCAATCTGCCAGTCTGGTCATCTACTTAGGCTATCAGCTCATCTTATACTGCTTCCTGGTACATGTTTCAGATAAAAGTCAAACCTCGATAGATACAGAGCCTATCAAGCTTGTCTTCTATTTAACTTTTGACTGCTTATAAAATATTCAAGATTTTTATGATTACTCCAAATCTCAAATCTGTCCTGTGTATCTTCTAGTAAGTGCCTCCATTTCTCTAGACATCTAATAATTGCCAACATATTTCTATCATGAATTTTGTGATTTCTTTCTGCCTCATTCAATGATTTTGAGATAAAGGCCACTGGTCTCCACTTCTTGTCCCTACACTTCATCAATAACACTCCCTCTGTTGTATACTCTGATATGTTTACTTCTACTCTTATCTCCTTGTCCAAGTCAGATACTATTAGTACTTGTCTTGTTGTAAACACTCTTTAACTCCTTAAACACCACTTTTTATTTCTCTTCCCAGTTCCACTTTTTATCTTTTCTGACCAATTTGTGCAATGGTTTGGCTAACTTAGCAAAATCTTTTACAAATTGCCTATAGTAATTTGCTAATCCCAGAAACTTCTGCACTTCTTTGACTGTCTTAGGTCTAGACCATTCAAGTACTCCTGCCACTTTCTCCTCCTGTATCTTAATTTCTTCTGCTCCCATTATCAGTCCAAGAAAGTCAATTTCTTTGATTTTCCACACATATTTTTCTAGCTTTATATAGAGGTCATTCTTCTCTATTCTCTTTAACACTTCCTCTACTATCTCTTTATGCTGCTTTTCATCCTCTGTCCCTACCAGTATATCATCCATGAATGCTACTATATCTCTAGTATCAATTAAGTCTCTAAGAATGTTATTCATCATTATCTAAAAAGTTGCTGGCAAGTTTGTAAGACCAAAAAACATAACTGTGGGTTTATATACCCTTAGATGCATAGTGAATACAGCCTTCCATTCATTCTCTTCCTTTATCCATATATTATTGTATTCCTATCTCAGATCTATCTTTGTAAACACCTTTTTTGTACCCATAGTGTCAATCAAGTCTGAAATTAATGGCAATAGATAGTTATCTTTGACTGTCCTTTTGTTTAGGTATTGATAGTTGTTATGCAACTCAAGTTGAGTTGACTCAGCAGCTAAGTCTTTGAGGGTTACAAAGAGAACTCAATGGAGTTCTCAATCAATTGTACTAACTACTTATACAAGTACACTATTTGCCCTTGTTTACATTAATAGTATTCTATAGTTAGCCAAGAGGCTGCTAGTTTAATTCCCTTGTCCATCATTCTATAAATAGATCTTCCTATAGCCAAGGCAACTTATGACAATAGTCCTATACCATTCTTTTCTTTTTATCTTTTTTCCCTACAAAGAATACTGGCAAAGTCTGAGGTAACTTTAAGAGTTTAATATACCCTTTTCTCAACTGTTCTTCCACAAATTCTCTCACTTCCTCTTTCTCTTCTCTCAACATTAAGTATATTCTTCCTTTTCTTGGTACAAAATTTTCTCTCAGATTTATTGCATGGTCCCAAGGTTTTCTTACTGGTATTCTTTCTGACTCTGTCTTTTCAAACACTTTAAGCCACTTGTGAAATCTTTGTGACACCATCTTCCTTACTTTTTCTCTATCTAATTCAACTTCATTATTGAATTTCTCTTCCATCAATACCTTTTATTCATCTCTGTCTGATTTCTCTACTGCTCTGATTCTCTTCTCTACTTTCTTCTTTCTTTCTATATTTTCTTTCACTGCTATCTTTTTTTTACATATTGGTAGACATCTAGTTATTTTGACTTCTCCTATCTCCCAGTTTATCTCAGGGTTATGCACTTGTAACTATGGCATACCCAGTATGATGTCTGTTCTCTCCAAATTGCATACATTTATTCTCATCCTTTTTATATGGCTTTTATAATACACATTTATCTCTACTTGGTGTATAATAGCCCTTCTACTATTGTTTGTTCCATCCACATTCCTGACCGTCACTGGTCTATCTAGTTTCTGCAGCTTAAATATAAAGGAAACACTCAAAAATGGTTATCTAATAAGCTAAGAGAAGGTCCTAGAAGCTAGTGTGATATTTGAGTAAAGATAGATCTACCTATATAGGCTGTTATATATACAACAACAGGTGGTCCATGTGCAATTACATGAACACTAATCAATAATACTACAATGTTCTTATATAGTTAAACAAGCATCACTATGATGATATAAGACAAAAGGAGTAAAGAGAAAGTAGAAACATAATGTAGAAGATATACTTAGCCTATAGATACTGGACTTACCTAATGACTAAGTGTATCTCTAGGGTATCCTCTTATATTAAACTCATGTTTTTCTGCCATTTTCTTGTCTATAAATATCTCTGTTATGCCACTATCCAAGAGTATCTTCACTATTACATCCTTCAGACTATATATCAACTGGTATGTTTTCTTAAGAATGAAACAATTTATATGAGTGTCTACTTTTTCCACTCCAATATTTAGCTACACTTCTCTCAACATTTTAAACATTTTCCTAACATCCCTTTGCTTATCCTTCTCCTTTACTGTACTTTTCAGAACCTCTGCCTATGTGCTGTTCTGCTGTGCTTTTCCCTCTATAGGGTATACCACCACTCCCCAATTCCATCATGGCTTCTTTTTCCCTGTTCTACACTCTGGACACAACATCTTTCTTCTTTTTTGTTCTGATACTCTCTCTCTTATAGTATCTCTTCTTTTACATTCTGTACACTATACTCTTGTTATTTCTTCCCTTCTTGCTTCTCTATCTCTTCAATTCTATGCTTCCTGGTAAAGATCACACCACATATTTTTCACTTGTCTTTCAGGGAGAAAGCCCTATCCTTAATTTTTATGGGTTTGTGCCCTTCTGCCCTTGCATCCTTTACAATCTACATAGGACCACCTCTTCTATGATCTATCCTCTATCAAGTAGAAGAGCACTTTCCAGGGACATGCTTCACTTGTCATAGTACTCCTGTACCTTTTTTCATATGGAATACACCAGTGAAAGGAGAAAAAGAGATTTTTACTATGACAAGCAAGTAGGAAAAAGGTGGTGATAGTCCTCAATTGCATACTAAAGAGTTCATGAGAATGAATAGGTAGTGGGGGTATCAGAAAGAAATTAAAGAAAGAAAGTATAGCTTATCTGTAATGTAAAAATAGTCAAAATAATTGTAAGATCAATCTAGATCCACCTCATATGGTGTCCTTAAGATACTAACCTTTACATACTATAACAAGCTCACTATCAAAGTAGTCAGTAAACTACTCCTAGACCTTACCACACTCAGTCAAGCCCTTATTTGTATCCCTAACACTGAACCTTATGGGTGTGATACAATCTGAGTTGATGACTAGCTAAGCTTTCCAAGCCTGCTATCTTGTAGAAGATTATCCAAGTGACCACTATGCTTTGTCTCTAGAAAAAGTAGAGTATAGATATAAAACTCATTCACCAACTCAACCTCTTACCAAGATCACCCCTTACACACTTAAAAGAATTGCATCTGATGACCTCAAGAGCTTCTAAGATAAAGGCAAGGGCCAAGTGTTAGCGTAAAGTTATGAGGATGTCACAAACTTCATTCAGACCATAACTCTAGAAATACTTGACCATTTTCAACGATCTAAATGGCTATCAAAAGCCCTTAAGAAGACCTTTTAAACAGTACCAAAAACATCTCAAAGCGATCAGTATTCACTGAGTTATCAGCAGATCAGTCAGTAATCACCAAGTTACCAGACACTAAATTACTGATATCTCAGGAACTGCTTAATATAATCATTTGCTTCAATGACCATTGTGAAGCTCTCTTCAATGTGCTTCTTTTGGCTATAAATAGATTCCAAGGCAATAAGATTCCATGGAGATACAAGGTCCTCAATGTTTGTACATAATACTGATCTTTACCCATAGATTATCATCTGTCCTTGAATAGAACAAAGGACTGCTCTAAGATGGTTAGGTTATCTCTATTTCAGAAACAATAACACTCCTATATGTAGAACAATAGGTAGTGATTATGTGGTAGGCTGTCTGTCATGACTTGGCAAAACAGCTAAAGTCATTATTTATTTTACTTTTCTTTTCTTTTCCTTTCTGGACTTACTACACAAGGATGGAGCACGAGAAAGTATTACATAACTAAATGTCACAGAGTCACAGGGTTATGAGTCATAGTCAGGTGACATCACATGACTAAGTCACATGGGGACCATGGGAAGATAGTGTACAGACCATGTAGTAGTTGTATAAGTAGTAGAGGAAATTTAACGGGAACTCTATCGAGTTCTCCTTGTCAACTCAGACTAGGAGTAGTTCTAAGACATCTCAGTCTAAGTCTTTATACTGTCCTGGTATACAGACTACCACAATTATGTATTTAAGGACTGTATGTCTAAGGATAAACCTCAGACTTAACAATATCTTTTGCTACTGTCTAAACTTCACTTTTTTGAGCCTTTTGATTATCAAATCATCAACTCATAAATCAGTAAGTGGCCATTTGTGATAGAGAACTTAGAGCTTAACCAAGGTAGTTATTCAAGAAGAACTCAATAGAGTTTCTTGCTGAATTATTCTGCTACTTATACAAATGTCTGTTGGTCTGTGTGCCTATTTCCTGTAATCACATGACCCTGATTAATAACTGTACATACCTTACATAAGTCTTCCCATGCTATTTATATCCCTCTGGTGTTATAATCCTGGATGTTATTTACTAAGTTGAGGAATACATGGAAATAGTTTTCTTTCTAGAAACCATCTCATAACACAGCCCCTCCTTCAAGTTTCCTTATCTCAAGAAATGTTTTTATCAATTCCAATTTTCTTCTCATCTTCTCTCTCTCTACCTCTCATATTCTTTATTTGACCATCCCCATAATACTTTTGCTGTAAATCTTCCCAGTAATTCCCTTGGGAATACCTTTTCATTGTCTTCTTCCTGCTGTCTTCTTATTTCTTTGGTCTCTTTTCCATACTTCCTCTTGAACTCCTCTACTAACTCTTTTGCATTTTTCAAATTTTCCCTCCCTTTCCATGTATCTTCTTCTGCCATATATCCTTTCTATTATATCAAGAACTTCTCCTTTCCTTTCACCACCCTTTTATTTAGTATTTTCTCCACTTCAAACTCTTCTTCCTCTTCTATGATAACTGGCTTTGGTGGTGTCCTTTTTTGCTCTTTTACCTGGGGCTTGTACAGGCATACTTGACTTACATTAACTACAGGATGGATTTTAATAGAACTAGGTAGTTCTAATTCTATAGCATTACTGGAGACAATTCCTTTTACTTTATAAAGCCCTACAAAGTGCTCTGTTAGTTTTTCTGACCTTCTTTCCTTCATTTGTTACTTCAAATCTTTGGTACTTAGCAATACCAAATTCCCTACTCTGTACTCTTCTCCTTTGCTCTATTTTCTATCTGTAAACTTTTTCATTTTCTTCTGTGCTTTATTCAATGCCACTTTTGTCTTCTCCTGGATCCTTTTCATTCTCTCTACAAACCTTTCTGCTGCTTTATACTTTCTCTTTCTTTTCCTTTCAAACCCCATCCTTGGATTTTGACTATAATTAGCCTCAAATGGAAATACTTTTGTAGCTGAATGTATTTTGTTATTATAGGCAAATTCAGCTATCTCCAACCAGTCTGGCCATTGTTCTTGTTTATGATTGATAAAAACTCTCAAATACTACTCCAACTCCTGATTCACTCTCTCTGTCTGCCCATTTGTCTGGGGGTGGTAAGCTGTTGATAGCTTTGTTTATATGCCTAACAACTCATTTAACTCCTTTATCATCTCTGCTGTAAATTGCACCCCTCTGTCTAATATAATGCTTTCTAGAAGTCTATAGAGCTTCTAGACGTGGTCTCTGAACAGCCTAGCAAGCCCTTCTACAGATGTTTTCTCTATAGTTGCTATAAAATGCACCATTTTACTAAACTGGTCACACACTACTAAGATCACATTGTATTTCCATGCTAGAGGTAATTTCGTGATAAAGTCTACTGAGATATAACTCCATGGTTTCTCCAGAATCATGTTTGGCATAAGCTTTCCTGCTGGGGCTTCACTCCTGTTCTTATATCATTGATAGACATTGCATCTGTTTATATATCTTCCTACTTCCTTTATAACTTCTGGCCACCAGTAATTCCTTGTGACCAACTCTATTGTTTTCCATCTTCCTCTATGTTCTCCTACTGGTATATCATGGTGTAGGTATACTACCTCTCTTCTTAGCTCCCTTTCTAGGACATATATTCATTCTTTCTTCATGACTACTTCTCGTCTCAAAGGCTTTTTATTTCTGCTTTCTTTAGCTCTTCTGCTGCTTTTACTACCTTTTCATTCTCTTTCTGCACCTTCTTAATTCTCTTCCTTAGGTTTCCATCTTCTACTAGCATTTCTACTCCCTTTACCCACTCTGGCTTGATCAGTGTTTTATCCTCATTATTCTTCTCCACCCTCTCCTGCCAATCTGCTCTTTGACTCAGTCTATTGGCTTTACCCATGCTTTTTCCAGGAACATGTTTCAAAGTAAAGTCAAAGTGTGACAAGCATAAGACCCACTGGACTTACCTCCAGTTTAACTTTTGGCTTGTCATGAAATACTGGAGGTTTTTATGGTCTATCTAGATCTCAAACTTCATTTTTGCTCTCTCTAGGTAGTACTTCTATATCTTTAGGCATTGGATTACTGCTAACATCTCTTTGTTGTGAATTTTATAGTTTTGTTCTGTTGTATTCAGTGACTGAGAGATAAAGACCACTAGCCTCTACTTTCTATCCCTACACTTTGTCGATAACACTCCTCTTATTGTGTAATCTGAGACATCTGCCTCTACCTTTATTTCTTTATCTAAGTCAGATACTGCTAAGACTGGTTCTGTCATAAACATCTCCTTCAACTTCCTAAATACTTTCTTTTGCTCCTTTTTCTACTTCCATTTCTCTTCCTTCCTAACTAGCATATGTAATAGTGCTGCAAGCTTTGTGAAGTTTTGGATGAATTACCTATAGTAGTTGGCAAGTTCTAGGAACTTTTGCATCTCTTTTATGTTTTTAGGTGCTGGCCAGTTCAGAATGCCTTCCACCTTCTCCTTTTGCATTTCCACTTTCTTTGGTCCTATTACTACTTCTAGAAACTCCACTTCCTTTACCTTCTATTGATACTTCTCAGGTTTTACAAAGAGGTCATTCTATTTGAGCTGTTTTAGTACTTCCTCCATTATCTCATCATGTCCCTCTTCTATTTCTGTTGCTAGAATGATATTGTTAATAAAGGTTGCTGTGTTCCCTTGGTTTATCATATCATAGAACAGGTTATTCATTATCATTTGAAAAGTAGCTAGGAAGTTTGTAAGTCCAAAGTACATGACCATTGGCTCATATGCTCTAATATGCATTGTGAATGCTGTCTTCTATTTGTCTCCCTCTTTAATTCTAACATTGTTATACCCCCATCTTAGGTCTAGCTTCATAAAAACCTTCTTACTGCCTATTCTGTCCAAGATGTTGGCAATCAGTGATAAGGGATATCTGTTCTTGATAGTCCACTGGTTTACATGTTTATAATCCTGTACTATCTATCGCTTGCCATCCTTTTTGGCTACAAAATGCATTGGTAACATCTGTGGTGATTTTGATAGTTGGATATACCCTTTCTACAGTTGATCTTCCACAAATACTTGCATCTCCTCTCATTCTTCCCTCGACAACAAGTATACCTTCCCTTTCTTAGGCATGAAGCCCTCCTTCAACTCTATTGTATAGTCCCAGGCCTTTCACACTGGCATTCTTCCTAAATCTGCTTTCTTAAATACTTTCTTCTACTTCAAAAATCTCTTTAGCACCAGTTCTTCTACTATCTTCTTCTCTTTTGTTCTTCTAACTTCTTTTCCCTTTTCTCCTTGTTTTTTTCTTCCACATATAGGTGGGCACCTTGTCATTTTCACTTCTTCTTTCTCCCAATCTATCTCTGGATTATGAACAGCTAGCCATGGCATCCCCAGTATTACTTCTATTTTCCCTAGATTACATACATCCATTTTCACTCTTTCTACATATTCCTTAAAGAACATATTGCACTCAACCTGGTGTGTAATTGCTTCTTCTACATTTACTGTTCCATCTACATTCTTTACCAACAGAGGGTTTTTTAGCTTCTCCAGTTTGAACCCTCTTCTTTTTGCAAATTGGGTATCCATGAATAACCCAGTTGTGCTACTGTCAAGTAGTGCCTTAAATGTCTCTCCCTCATGGTTTTCTAACTTTTCTAGTCCTATCTTTATCTATATCTCTCTCAGTGGTTGTAGTGTGTACCACATATCTCTTACTCCCTCAGTGTTGCTTTGACAAGAAACTTTATTTCCCAATTTCTCTAGGTACAATATACTATATATATTTGAGGAGGCCAGCCAGGAGCTCATTATTCTCTATTGTCTTTTGCCAACTCTTGTAGCATTTCTACTATCCTTCTCTCTCTTCTTTTTTTCTGCCAACAGTTTTTGGCCATGTGGTCCTATTTTCTGCATATATAGCATGTCCTATCCCCCCTTTGCCCCTATTGACATCCATTATATTGGGGTTTCTTCCTAGCCCCTATTCTCCTTGGTTGCTCTGTGCTCCTCCTCTAAAGTTCTGACCCCCTGTTCTTCATACAATTTGTCCCTCTCTACCTCCATATGATCCCTCTCCAAAACTTCTTCTGGGCTGTGCATTTCCCTATAGGCATACTGCATTCCTCCCCAATATCCTTTCCTCTACTCTACTCTATCTCTAATTTCTATCCAATCTTACTGCTCTCTTCTGTCATTCCTCTATTGTACTGGGGTTGGGTCTCTGCCTCTGCCAACTTCCTCCTCAGTGTCATGACACAGTCAAAACAACTAAGTCATTATTTATTTTCTTTTTCTTTTTCTTTTTCTTTTTCTTAGGAAACTGGAGAATGACTAAAAGAGATACATGGGAGTTCATAAATAGAAGTAAATACAGGATATGTATAAGTAGTATACTATAATCAAATGAGAACTCTATCGAGTTCTCCTTGTCAACTTAGACTAGGAGTAGACCTAAGTTATCACAGCCTAAGGCCTTACAACAGAACTCAATTCCTTCATTGGCACTGCTCATCACAGAGCCTTGCCCCTTTTACTCTCTTATCTTTCTTGGTACCTGAGTGACACAACTCAGGACCACTATGACATAGCTGGGCCCTAGGCTTAAGAGGACTTTGCAGTCAGTTAGGGACTGCAGATAGAGGTGTGGTACCAAGCTCGGATATCATCACTAAGACCTAACCTCACAATTGAGTGAGCTGAGTAGTTTACTTGTATTCCTTTTGCTCTATAAACCTTGTGCTGAAGTTCCATTGTGGGCTGTATATGCTGAGGAGTAACACTGCATCTTTAGAAAGGCATTTAGGTTAGAGATCCTCTCCTTGGGGTGATAGTACAACTATAGTATTAGGGCAGTAGTAAGTAAGGCAGTAGATGTCTAGCTGGGTGAAGATCTTGCACCCCAGTAGACGTAACATTAGTAAGATTACTTCTATTTTGACTTTTCTGGAAACGTAGCACTATGTCTCTGGAACAATACAACTTTCTTATGGGCAGTATGCTCAACCAATAGCATACCCTAGCCAAACTAAGGGCAGAAATAAAGGAAAGGGAAGGAAGAGTATGTTGGGGGTATAGAAGGTTTGGGCACCTGGCCTATAACTGTAGGAATATGAAAGAAGCAAAAGGGAAACTGGTTCCCCAGAATAGATTTGAGGTGATAGTGAGTAGAGTGATGCAATGTAGAGTGAGGGAGAAAGCAAAAGTAAGGAGGTAGGAGATAGTTGAGGAAGGGGTACGATGTTTTAGATGTCAGGGAATAGGACACTATAAGTGGAAGTGTCCAAATATTAAGGTGGAGAAGGAAAGGAGAAGTGAAAAAGCAGCGCATGTGGATAGACTACAAAAGATATAGCAGGGAGAAAAGCCAGTGCATCCCAATTGGGAAAAGGCACAGAAATACTGTGGAGTGGAGAATGTGCCAGGAGATGCACAGCTGTTGGAGTTAGAATGGATGACAGAAGAAGTCATAGTGATCTACATAGAATGCAGATGGTGTGAAAAGAAAGGAATGCACAGGAAAAACAACAGAGGATAAGAAGTCCTCAGAGAAAGGAAGTTAGAGAAAGCCAAGTGGTACAGGTGCTCAAAGCAAAAGAAAAGAAAAGAAGTAGCAGTGCTCTCCAGAGAGGGAAAGGCGCAGCAGGACAGTGCACAGACAGAAGTTCCAAAAGGCACAACAAAAGAGAAAGATAGGCAAAGAGATATCAGGAGAACATTCAAAATGTTAAGGGAGATATGGTTAAACATAGGGGTAGAGAAAGTGGATACACATGAAGGCATAATAGTAAAAGCACTCTTGGATAGTGGTACAACAGGAATATTTATAGACAAGAAAATGGCAGCAAAACATAGGTTTAGACTGTAGAAGCTAGAAAGACCAGTGATAGTCAGAAATGTAAATAGAACAAACAATAGTAGAGGGGCTATTATATACCAAGTGGAAGTAAACATGTACTACAAGAGTTATGTAGAAAGGATGAGGATAGATGTGTGTGATTTGGGAAAAACAGACGTGATATTAGGAATGCCATGGTTGCAAGCCCACAATCCAGAAATCAATTAGGAAACAGGGGAGGTCAAGATGACAAAATGCTCTCTATTATGTGGAAGGAACACAAAATTGGAAAAGGGGCAGGAAGCAAAGAAAGGAAAAAGGGTAGTTATACTAGAAGAAGAGAAAATAGTGAGATGGGCAATAGAGGACAAAGAGGACTGGGAAAGAGACAAGGAGATTGAAGAGGATCATAAGAAGATTGAGGAGATGGTCCCAAAGAGGTTCCTAAAATAGAGGAAGGTGTTTGGGAAGGTGGAGTCAGAAAGGATGCTAACAAGAAAAATCTGGGATCATGCCATAAATCTCAAAGAAACGTTTAAACCATGAAAGAGAAGAATTTATCCTTTATCCAAAAATGAAAGGGAAGAAGTTCAGAACTTTGTAAACGACTAACTGAGAAAGGGGTATATTAGACCATCAAAATCCCCTCAGACATTGCCAGTATTCTTTGTAGGCAAGGAGGATGGGAGTAAGAGGATGGTAATGGACTACCGCAATCTAAACAACCAAACAATGAAGAATAACTATCCACTTCCATTAATTACAGATTTAATTGACAACATGGGAAGTAAGCAAGTATTCACAAAAATGGATCTTTGGTGGGGGTTCAACAATATAAGAATCAAGGAAGGAGATAAGTGGAAGGGAGCATTCACGACCCATATGGGGTCCTTTGAACTGACAGTTATGTTCTTTGGAATAATAAATTTACTAGCCACATTTCAAGCAATGATGAATGAAATTCTGAGAGACATGATTAATGAGGGAAAGGTAGCAGCATTTGTAGATGATATGCTAGTTGGGACAGAAACAGAGAAGAAACATGATGAGATAGTAGAGGAAGTCCTGAGGAGGTTAGAAGAGAACAACTTGTATGTCAAGCCAGAGAAGTGTACATGGAAAGTAAGAAGATTGGATTCCTGGATGTAGTCATAGGACCCAGCAGAATAGAGATGGGGAAAGAGAAGGTAGATGGGGTGCTGAGTTGGTCAAAGCCAAAGAATGTGAAAGATGTCAGGAAATTTTTAGGCCTTACAAACTATTACAGGAGGTTTATTAAGGACTTTGCTTGAGTAGCCAGGCCAATGAACATACTAATGAGGAAGGATGTGAAGTGGCAGTGGGGGGAGCAGCAGTAGAAAGTATTTGACGAGCTCAAAAGGATCTTTACAACTAAGCCAGTACTAGCAGCTCTAGACCTAGACAAAGAATTCAGGGTAGAAGCAGATGCTTCAAACTATGCTACTGGGGGGGTATTATCAATGAAGGGTCCTGATGAGCTATGGAGACCGGTTGCCTTTATTTCTAAATCTTTGAGTGATACAGAAAGAAACTACGAGATTCATGACAAAGAAATGTTGGCAGTAGTCAGGTGCCTGGAAGCATAGAGGCATTTCCTGGAAGGAACAACAACAAGGTTTGAGATATGGACAGATCATAAAAACCTCAAATACTTCATAAAGGCACAAAAATTGAATAGAAGACAAGCAAAATGGGCATTATACCTATCGAGGTTCAATTTTATACTAAAGCACATTCCAGGGAGTAAGATGGGAAAGGCAGATAGCTTGAGCAGGAGGCCAGATTGGGAGGTAGGAGTAGAAAGGGACAATGAGGATGAAATGCTGGTAAAACCCTGAGTGGCTAGAAGTTAGGAGAACAGAAAGGGTAGAAATAATTGTGGAAGGAGTGGATCTATTGGAGAAAGTAAGAAAGTTGAAAGTAAAAGATGATGAAGTAGTCAAAGCAGTAGAAGAAATGAAATGAGCAGGAGTAAAGATGCTGAGAGATGAAGAGTGGAGGGAGGAGAACGGTATAATATATAAGGAAAGAAAGGTGTATATACCCAAAGATGACATACTGAGAGCAGAAATAATTAGGCTGCACCACAATACACCAGTGGGAGGACATGGAGGACAATAGAAGATGGTGGAGTTGATTACCCAAAACTTCTGGTAGCCAGGAGTAACTAAAGAGGTGAAACAATATGTAGAAGGATGCGATTCTTGTCAGAGGAATAAAAACCATATGGAATAGCTGGCAGGCAAATTAATGCCCAATTCAATACCTGAAAAACCTTGGATACATATATCAGCAGACTTTATCACCAAACTGCCAATAGCACAGGGATACGACTCAATCTTAGTAGTAGTAGACAGATTAACAAAAATGGTCCACTTTCCTACTACAGAGAAAACATCGGCAGAAGGGCTAACCAGGTTGTTTAGAGATAATGTGTGGAAGCTTCATAGGTTACCCAAGAGTATTATCTCAGACAGAGGACCACAGTTCGCAGCAGAAATAATACGGGAGTTGAATAGGATATTGGGGATTGAGAGTAAGCTATCAACAGCATTCTACCCTCAAACAGATGGACAGACAGAGAGGGTTAATCAGGAACTGGAACAGTACTTAAGGATGTTTATCAACCACAGGCAGGAGCAGTGGCCTGACTGGTTAGGAACAGCAGAGTTTGCCTACAATAACAAAATGCACTCAAGTACTAAAGTGTCGCCCTTCAAGGCAAATTACAGACAAGATCCTAGAATGGGGTTTGAGATAAGAAGGAAGGGGAAATATGAAGGAGCAGAGAAATTTGTAACAAAAATAAAAGAGATCCAGGAGGAAGCAAAAGCAGCGCTGGGAAAAGCACAAGAGGAGATGAAGAAATATACAGATAAAAAGAGAGGAGAGGTCGATGATTATAAAGTAGGAGACTTAGTGATGTTGAGCACAAAAGATCTGAAATACCAGATGGTTGAAAGGAGGACAGAGAAGTTAATGGAAAGGTTTGTAGGCCCTTACAGGATAAAGAAAATTGTATTATTGAATGCAGTAGAATTAGAACTACCTAGTACAGTAAAAATACACTTGGTAGTTAATGTTAGCAGAATACAAAGATATATAGGGCAAGTAGAGGGGCAGAGAAAGGAGCAACCAGCTCCAGTAATAATCAAGGAAGAAGAGGAATAGGAGGTGGAAAGAATCCTGAATAAGTGGAGAATATGAGAAAAAGACAAGTACCTGGTATGATGGAAGGGATTCACAGCAGAATCAGATACCTGGGAAGAAAGGGAAAACTTAGGAAATGCAAGAGAGGCAATTGAAGAATATGAGAAGGAATATTAACGAGATATAAAGAATGTAAGGAAGCAAGAAAAAGAGGAAGGGACATTTAAAAGAGGAGAATTGCCAGGATGGTTCATGGCAAGAAAGTTATTTGGATAGTTGGATAAAAGGTACAATGAAGAATACTGGGCAAGGTTAGAAAGAAACTGGAGACGATGGAAAGAAGGAAGGACAAGAGGGTGAAGAACCATAGAGACAATTAAGGAAGAAGAAGACAAATTAGGGGTAAGAGAGTGGACAGAAGAAGACAACGAGGAAATGGGCAACATGGTTGACCCATACTATGACTTATAGAGAAATCCTCAGGACGAGAAAACTTAAGAGGGGGATAGTATCATGACATGGCCAAAACAGCTAAGTCATTATTTATTTTCTTTTTCTTTTTCTTTTCTTTTTAAATCTACAGACATGTGAAACAACTAAAAGGAGATGCGCAGGAGTTTATAAATAGAAGTAAACACAGGAGGTGTATAAGTAGTATACTACAATTGAATAGGAACTCTATTGAGTTCTCCTTGTTAACTCAGACTAGAAGGGTGATTAAGTCACCTCAGGCTAAGTCACTACAAGTGACACAAGTGGTAGAAATAGTAATTAAAGGAATAGACTTGTTGGAGAAAATTAGGAAATCAAAAGCAAAAGATAATGAAGTGATTAAAGTAGTAGAAGAAATAAAGTGAGCAGGAGTCAAGATACTAAGAGACAAAGAGTAGTGAGAAGAGGATAGTTTAATGCTGAGAGATAGAAAGGTATATATTCTAAGAGATGAAAGGTTAAAAGCAGAAGTAATCCAGCTATATCATGATACACTAGTAGAAGAATACAGAGGACAGTGGAAGACAACAGAATTGATCACTAGAAACTTTTGGTAGCCAGGAGTAACAAAGGAAGTCAAGAAGTATATAGAGTTCTGTGATACATGCCAAAGGAACAAGAATCACACAGAGGCACTAGTAGAAAAGTTAATACCTAATACAGTACCAGAAAAACCTTGGAATTATATAATGGCAGACTTTTTTACAAAACTACTACTAGTACAAGGATATAATACAATCCTGGTAGTATGTAATAGAATGACAAAAATAGCACACTTTATACCCACTACAGAAAAGGCTTTGGTAGAGGGAGTGACAAGACTGTTCTGGGATAACATCTAAAAATTACATAGATTACCAGAAAGTATTATAATAGATAGGGAAGCACAGTTTGTAGTAGGAATAATAAGGAAGTTAAATTAAATGTTGGGGATCAATACCAAATTGTCAACAGTTTACCATCCACAAACAGATGGCCAGATAGAAAAAATGAATCAGGAACTAGAACAGTATTTGAGAATGTTCATTGATTATTGCCAGGAGCAGTGGTCCAATTGGTTAGCAATAGCAGAGTTTGCATATAACAATAAGGTACAAACAAGTATAAGAGTGTCACTGTTCAAGACAAATAGTGGATGAGATCTGGGCATAGGATTTGAGATAAGAAAAAAGAGAAAGTTTGAGAAAGCAAAAGAGTTTGCAAAAAAAATAAAAGAGATACATAAAAAAGCAGAGGCAGTACTGAGAAAAAGTCAGAAAGAGATGAGGAAATATGCTAATAGGAAAAGAAGTGAGCCAGAGGAGTACAAAGTGGATGACTAGATATTCTTGAGCATAAAGGATCTTAAGTTCCAAATACAGGAAAGATATTCAGAAAAATGAATAGAACGATTTATAGGTCCTTACAAAGTAAAGAGGATCATATCAACAAATGTGATCAAACTGGAGTTACTAAGTACAATAAAAATATATCCAGTAGTAAACATCAGTAGAGTATGTATGTATAAAGATCAAGTAGAAGGCCAGAGAAAAGAACAGCCTCTCCCAGTAGTAATCAAAGAGGAAAAGGAATATAAAGTGGAGAAAATACTAAATAAAAGAAAGTTTAGAGGAAAAAATAGATACCTAGTATGATAAAAGGAATATACAGCAAAAGAAGACACTTGGAAACTGAGGGAGAATTTAGGGAATGCAAAAAACTTGGTAGAGAAGTTTGAAGAAGAATATAGAGAAGAGTCAAAACAAGCAAGGAAAGAAGATTGTAGAGAGTTTCATAGAGGAGAACTACCAGGAAGATATATGGCAAAAACATTATATGGATGGGATGATAGGAGACTTGATTAGGAGTATTAGAGATAATTGAAAAGAAACTAGAGATATTGGAAGAGAATATAACAAAAGGGAAAAAGAACATTGGAAACAATTCAGGAGGAGGAAGAGCAAGAACAAGAAATAGAAGAGCTAAGAATAAAAAAGTGGGATAAAGAAGACAAAATGGGCAATCTACAGGACCCATATAACAAACTATGAAGTCCTTGGGATAAGAACCTTTAAGAGAGTAGTACTATCATAAGCTGCCTCAATCATAGAAAAATCTATTTATAGAATGATAGACAAGAGAATTAAACTGGTAGTCTCTTGGTTGACTGTAGAATACCATCAGTATAAATGAGGGCAAATAGCATACTTGTATAAATAGGTAGCACAATTGATCAAGAACTCTATTGAGTTCTCTTTGTAACCCTCAAAGACTTAGCTGCTGAGTCAACTTGACTTGAGTCATACAACAAAATATATATACTAGTGAATGTATGGTAGAGTACCTTACCCCAACATTGATTGGAGCTCCTGGGCTATTCATTACTCCATCTTAAGTCTGCTCTTGTCAAAGCACCTAGAACAGATTAGGAACTGTACTGTTCCCTTATATCATGTACAAACATTAAGGACCTTGTATTTCCATGGAATCTTATTGCCTTGGGGTCCATTTATAGCCAAAAGAAGTATATTTAAGAGAGCTTCACAATAGTTATTAAAGCAAACAATTATGTCAAGTGGTTTCCAAGATATCAGCAATTTAGTGTCTGGTGACTTAGTGATTGCCAACTGATCTGCTGATAACTCAGCAAATACTGATTACCTTGAGATGTTTTTGATATTGTTCAAAAGGTCTTTTTAAGAGCTTTTAGTGGCCATTTAGATTGTTGAAATTGGTCAAGTATTCATAAAGTTATGGTCCAAATGAAGTTTGTGATAGGGAGGTGGAAGAAATCCCAAATAGTCATTAACACCAGAGATGCTTCCAATACCTCATCAAGTGGAAGGATTATGGACAAGAACACAATTCCTGGAAGCTTGCTTCCAAAGTTTCAGTACTGGACCTTGTGGTGGGGTACTATCATAGGCACTCTGGAGTGTTATAATATAGCCAAAACTGTCATGACTTGGCAAAACAGCCAAGTTATTATTTATATTTCTTTTCTTTTCTTTTTCATTTAATTAAATAATCAGCAAACACATGAGAGAGAATGACTCAAAAGAAATGTGCAGGACTTTATAAATAGAAGTAAATACAGAATATATATAAGTAGTATATAGCAATCAATGGGAACTCTATCAAGTTCTCCTTGTCAACTCAGACTAGGAGTAGTTTTAAAGTATTACTGTTTAAGTTCCTACACCAGAACTCAATTCCTTTACTAGCACTGCTTATTGTAGAGCCTTGCCAACTTATTTTCTTATCTTCCTTAGTACCTAAATAACACAACTCAGGACCACTACAACATAGCTGGGCCCTAGGCTTAAGAGAACTTAATAATCAGTTAGAGACTATCAGTGGAAGTGCAGTACCAAGCTCAGGTATTGTGTCTGAGACCTAATCTCACAATTGAGTGGTGTTATATAGCATACTTGTGCCGTTCTTAGTAGAAACCTTGTGCTGAAGTCCTATTGTGGGCTGTACATGTAGAGGATTAACACTACATCCTTAGGAAGACATTTAGGTTAGAGATTCTCTCCTTGGGGTAATAGTATAACTATAGTATTAGAGCAGTAGTAAGTAAGACAGTAGATGTCTAGTTAGGTGAAGATCTTGTATCCCAGTAGACATAACAGTAGTAAGATCACTCCTTATTTGACTTCTCTAGAGACATAGCATTATGTCTCTAGAGCAATATAATTCTCTTATGAGCAGAATACTCAACCAATGGTATATCCTTGCTAAACTAAGGGCAGAGATAAAGAGAAGGGAAAGAAGGGTATGTCGGGAATGTAAAAGGTTTAGATATCTGGTCTGTAACTGCAGGAATAGAAAAGGGAAAATGAAGGGGAAACCAATTCCCCAGAATAAATTTGAGATAATAGCAAATAGAGTGATGCAATGCAGAGTAAGAGAAAAAGTGAGAAGACAGGAGAAGGAAAAGAAAAAAGTATAGTGCTTCAGATATTGGAGAATAGGATACTACAAGTGAGAGTGTCCTAGTATTGAGGTTAAGAAGGAGAAGAGAAGGAGTGAGAAGGCGGCACATGCAGTTAGTCTATAAAAGACACAGTAAGAGGAAAGACCAACATACTTCTTATAGAAAAAGGTGCAGGAGTAGAGTGGTGTATGAGATATACCTCCAAGAAGCACAGCATTGGAGCAGAGAGGGTGGACAACCAAGTGGAAGATTGTAATATTTGTAGAGTATAAAGGGTACAACTATAAAGACACTAAAATACAGGAGAACCAGGAGCAAGAATTTGTCTTAGAAGAGCATTTGAGAAATGTATGGTGCAGTAGCTGTCTCAAAGCATGGAGGTGGAGAGAAAATACAGCAAGAGAGAGAGAAGCAGTAAACATAAAGTGTAGTTGGTGTAGAAGAAAAGATACAGTAGAAAAAATATCAGAGGAAGATAGAAAGAAAATTTTGTGTCCAGAATATAGGACTGGGAGAAAACAGCCATGGTGGGATTAGAGAGTAGTGGTGTGCCCTATACAGAGAGAAGTACAGCAAGATAGCATATAGACAGGAGTTCCAAAAGATGCAGCAAGAGAAAGGGATACAGAAAAAGATATAAGGAGGACATTTAAGATGTTGGAAGAAGTATGGTTAAATATTGGTGTAGAAAAGATAGATATGCATGAAGGTATAATGGTCAAGATACTCTTGGATAGTAGTGTAACAGGAATATTTATAGATCAAAAGATAGCAGCAAGACATAGATTTAGGCTGCAGAAATTAGAAAGACTAATAGTAGTCAGGAATGTTGATGGGACAAACAACAGTACAGGAGCTATTACCTATCAAGTAGAGGTGAACATATACTATAAGATCCACATAAAAAAAATAAGCATAGATGTGTGCAATTTAGGGAAAATAGATATTATACTAGGGATGCCATGGTTACAAGCACACAATCTAGAGATAAACTGGAAAACAGTGGAAGTAAAAATAACAAGGTGTCCACCACTGTGTAAAAGGAATACAAAGTTGAAAGAACAAAAGAGAGAAAAGAAAAGAAAGAGAATAGCGACTCTAGAAGAAGAAAAGATTGTGAGATGGGCAGTAGACAATAAAAAAGACTAGGAAAGAGAAAAAGAAGTTGAAGCAGACCACAGAAAGATTAAGAAAATGGTGCTGTAGAAATTTTTAAAGTAGAGAAAAGTATTTGGAAAGATAGAGTCAGAATATCACAAATGGCCACTTACTGATTTGTGAGTTGATGATTTGATAATCAAAAGGCTCAAAAAAGCAAAGTTTAGACAGTAGCAAAAGATATTGTTAAGTTTGAGGTTTATCCTCAGATATACAGTCCTTAAATATATGATTATAGTAGTCTGTACACTAGAACAGCCTATCATATGATCATTATCTATTGTTTTACATATAGGAGTACTATTGTTCTTGAAATAGAGATAACCTAACCATCTTAGGGCAGTCCTTTCTTCTATTCAAGAACAGATGATAATCTATAGGTAAAGATCAGTATTATATGCAAACATTGAGGACCTTGTATCTCCATGGGATCTTATTGCCTCGAGATCTATTTATAGCTGAAAGAAGCGCATTGAAGAGAGCTTCACAATGGTAATTGAAGCAAATGATTACATTAAGCAGTTCCCAAGATATCGGCAATTTAGTATCTGGTAACTTGGTAATCACTAACTGATCTGCTAATAACTTGGTGAATACTGATTGCTTTGAGATGTTTTTGGTACCATTTGAAAGGTTTTCTTAAGAGCTTTTGGTGACCATTTAGATTGTTGAAATCAGTCAAGTATTCCTAGAGTTATAGTCCAAATGAAGTTTGTGACACAGAAAGGATACCAACAAGGAAAATCTAGAATCATGCCATAGATCTCAAGAAGATGTTCAAACCTAAAAAAGAAAGAATCTACTTTTTGTCCAAAAATAAAAGAAAAGAAGTTCAGAATTTTGTAAAGGATCAGTTAAGAAAGAGGTACATTAGACCATCAAAGTCCTCCCAGATGTCACCAGTTTTCTTTGTAAGCAAGAAAGATGGAGAAAAGAGGATGGTAATGGACTACTGTAATCTGAATGACCAGACAGTAAAGAATAACTACTCACTTCTGTTAATTATGGATTTAATAGACAATATAGAAAGCAAACAAGTATTCACTAAAATGGATCTTTGATGGGGGTTCAACAATGTGAGGATTAAGGAAGAAGATGAATGAAAGAGGATATTCACAACCCATGTAAGGTTCTTTGAGCCAACAGTTATATTCCTTGGAATAACAAATTTACCAACCACATTCCAGATAATGATAAATGAGATCCTGAGAAACATGATTAATAAAGGAAAAGTTACAGCTTTTGTGGATAATGTACTAGTAGAGACAAAGACATGACAAGATTGTAAAAGAAGTACTAAGAAGGCTAGAGGAGAATAACTTGTATACCAAGCCAAAGAAGTATACATGGAAGGTGCAGAAAATTGGATTTCTAGGGGTTGTCATAGGACCTAATAGAATTGAAATGGAGAAGAAAAAGGTGGATGGAGTATTGAGTTAGCCAGAGCCAAAGAATATGAAAGACATTAGAAAGTTTTTAGGCCTTGCCAACTATTATAGAAGGTTTATTAAAGACTTTGCTCGAGTAGTAAAGCCAATGAATATGTTAACAAGAAAAGACATGAAGTGGCAGTGGAGAAAGAAGCAGTAGAAAGCATTTGACAAGCTTAAAGAAATCTTTATGACTAGACCAGTATTGGCAGCCCCAGATTTAGACAAAGAATTTAGGGTAAAAGCAGATACTTTAAACTATACTACTGGGGGAGTACTATTAATGAAGTACTCTAATGAGTTATGGAGACCAGTCACTTTCATTTCTAAATCTCTAAGTGACACAGAGAGAAATTACAAAATTTATGACAAAGAAATATTAGCAGTAGTCAGATGTTTAGAAGCATAGAGGTATTTTCTGGAAGAAACAACAATAAAATTTGAGATTTGGACAGATCACAAAAATCTCAAGTATTTCATAAAAGCACAAAAATTGAATAGAAGACAAGCAAGATAGGTATTGTACCTACCAAGATTTAATTTTATGTTGAAGCATGTTCCAGGGAGCAAAATTGGGAAGACAGATAGCTTGAGTAGAAGGCTAGATTGGGAGATAGGAGTAGAAAGGAACAATAAGGATAAGATGTTGGTGAAGCAAGAATGGTTGGAAGTGAGAAAAATGGAGAAGGTAGAAGTAATAGTAGAAGGAATAGACTTACTAGAAAAAGTAAGACAGTTAAAAGTAAAAAATGATGAAGTGGTCAGAGCAGTAGAAGAAATGAAATGAGCTGGAGTAAAAATATTGTGAAATAAAGAGTAGAGAAAAGTAGATGGTATTATGTATAAAGAAGAAAAGGTGTATGTGCCTAAAGATGATAAGTTGAGAGCAGAAATAATTAGATTACATTATGACATACTAGTAGAAGAACATGGGGAACAGTGGAAGATGGTAGAACTAGTTACCAGAAACTTTTGGTGGCCAGGAGTAACCAAGAAGGTAAAGCAATATCTAGAAGGATATGATTCCTGCCAAAGGAATAAGAACCACACAGAACAGCCAGCAGGCAAATTAATACCCAATTCAATCCCAGAAAAACCTTGAACACATATTTTAGCAGACTTTATTACTAAGCTACCATTAGCCCAGAGATATGACTCAATCTTAGTAGTAGTAGATAAGTTAACAAAAATGGTCTACTTTATTCCTACTATAGAGAAAATATTGGTAGAAGAACTGGCTAGGCTATTCAGAAACAATGTGTGGAAATTGCATGGGCTATCCAAGAGTATCATTTTAGATAAAGGACTACAGTTTATAGCAGGATTAATGAGAGAGTTGAATAGAATGTTGGAAATCAAAAGCAAGATGTCAATAACATTCCACTCTTAGACAAATGGACAAATAGAGAAGGTTAACCAGGAATTGGAACAGTACTTAAGGATATTCATCAACCATAGACAAGAATAGTAGTCAGACTAGTTAAGAACAGTAGAGTTTGCATACAACAACAAAGCACACTTGAGCACAAAGATATTGCCCTTTAAAGCAAACTATAGGCAAGATTCTAGGATGGGGTTCAAAATGAGAAGGAAGGGAAAGTACAAAGGGACAGAGAAATTCATGATAAAAATGAAGGAGATTCAAGAGGAGGCAAAAGTGACATTAGAAAAGACATAAGAAGAGATAAAAAGATATGCAGATAAAAAAAGAGCAGAGGTCAATGAGTACAAAGTGGAGGACTTGGTAATGCTCAACACCATGGATTTGAAATACCAAATGGTTGGTAGAAGGATAGAGAAGTTGACAGAGAAATATATAGAGCTTTACAAGATAAAGAAAGTTATATTATTGAATGTAGTAGAATTAGAACTACCTAGCACAGTAAAAATACATCTGGTAGTTAATATCAGTAGAGTACAAAAATATATAGGGCAAGTAAAAAGGAAGAGAAAGGAGCAACTAGCTCCAGTTGTAATTGAGGGAGAAGAGGAATGGGAAGTCAAGAAAATTCTGAACAAGTGACAAATAAGGAAGAAAAATAAATACTTGGTATGATAGAAAGGGTTCATAGCTGAATCTGATACTTGGGAAGGAAAGAAAAATTTGGAGAGTGCAAAGGAAGCAGTTGAAGAATTCAAGAAAGAATATCAGCAAAATATAGAAGATATTAGAAGACAGGAAAGAGAAAAAGGAATATTTAGGAGAAAAGAACTGCCAGGGTATCACAAACTTCATTTGGACCATAACTCCAGGAATACTTGACCAATTTTGACAATCTAAATGGCTACCAAAAGCCCTTAAGAAGACCTTTTGAACAGTACCAAAAACATCTCAAAGAAATCAGTATTCATCAAGTTATCAGCAGATCAGTCAGTAATCACCAAGTTACCAGACACTAAATTGCTGATATCTCAGAAACTGCTTAACATAATTATTTGCTTCAATTACCATTGTGAAGCTCTCTTCAATGCGCTTCTTTCAGCCATAAATAGATCTCGAGGCAATAAGATCCCATGGAGATACAAGGTCCTCAATATTTGTATATAATACTGATCTTTACCTATAAATTATCATCTGTCCTTGAATAGAACAAAGAACTACCCTAAGATGGTTAGGATATCTCTATTTCAAGAACAATAGCACTCCTATATATAGAACAATAGATAGTGATCATATAGTAGGCTGTCCTGGTACATAGACTACCACAATCATATATTTAAGGATTGTATATCTGAGGATAAACCTCAGACTTAACAACATCTTTTGCTACTGTCTAAACTTTGCTTTTTTGAGCCTTTTGATTATCAAATCATCAACTCACAAATCAGTAAGTGGCCATTTGTAATAGAAAGGAGGAAGAACAAGAGGACAAAGAACAATGGAAACAATAAAAGAAGAGGAAGAAGAAATTAAGCAAGAAAATTTGGAACTCAGAGAGTGGACAAAGAAAGATAACAATGAAATGGGGAACATTTATGATCTCTACTATAAGTTGTAAAAATCCTTGGAACAAGGAACCTTGAGAGGGGAGTAGTATCATGATACAGCCAAAACAGCTAAGTCATTATTTATATTTCTTTTCTTTTCTTTTTCATTTAATTAAATAATCAGCAAATACATGAGAGGGAATGACTCAAAAGAGATATGCAGGACTTTATAAATAGAATGTTATGAGATGACTCCCAAGAAGAAAACTATTTCTCATACATTTATCAACTTGATAGAAAACATCCAAGAATACAATGTGGGAAAGATATAAATAGCATGGGAAGGATTATATAAGATATAGATAGTTCTTAGTAAGGATCATGTGATTGTGGGAGATAGGCACACAGACCAACTAACATTTGTATAAGTAGCTACTGGAATCCAATAGGAAACTCTATTAAGTTCTTCCTGAACAACTACCTTGGTTGAGCTCTAAGTTCTTATAACTGCATGCTAATATAGAAGTAAATACAGAATGTATATAAGTAGTGTACTACAATCAAATAGAAACTCTATTAAGCTCTCCTTGTTAACTTGGACTAGGAGGGTGATTAAGTCATCTCAGACTAAGTTACTACATGGAGCACCAAGACATATCTGCAGGACCAAATTTGATGAGATCTTCTGCTCTAGACCCATTACTTCAAGGTGCAGCAATCTTAGAGGGGAGGATAAATGTAAGGGGACTGTACCAAAGTCTACTCCTAACACACCAGTGACAATGACCTGGAGTGACCCTAACAACTAATTAAATAATAGTTACTCCAGGTTTAATTAGTTGCCTTCTCCTGAACTCCTATCCCTGATGGCCAAGATGTCCATAACTAGGGAACTGGTATATATAGTGTAGATCACCCTCCAGGAGCCTCATCCTACTCTCTGAGGTTTTTCCTGGAGGTAAGTTGTAACATATTCCAGAGTCTAATTATACACTGAGGTTTCTCCTGGAGTTACTCCACTCTGGTTGCCCTTACATAGTGTATCAGGAGTGCAACTTAGTGTAGTCCTCTTACAGTGACTGCTAACTACTGATGGTGACTAAGAGTGTCACAGGTTGTGACAAGGAGCCTTATCCTATTCTCTAAGGATTCTCCTAGAGATGCTCTACTCCAGTTGCCCTTGCAGTTAGTTGTCTCAACCAACCTCTATTCTTACACATGCTGTCCCAAAGGACAAAGTAGATGGGTGATATTATGACAATATTAGTGAAAAGTGTTAAATAGAGTACAACCCCTGGGGGTCACCTCTCCCCAGGGGATGGTGATGGTAAAAGGGAATGTGTGATAGTCCTTTTATCTTCTCCAATCTACAAGTAAATGAAAAAAGAAAAAGAAAATATTTGCCTTAGCTGTGGCAGCTCATGACAAACTTCTTCCTAAGGATCAAGTATGCCAGGCCTGGATGCACTGGGTGGGATTCCATGGCAAGTCAAGAGCCTTCAAAAGCGTGGGAAAGATTAACCTCTGAAAGTATCCTCCGCCAAAATGTCGGATGAAGAGGTGCCTACTTCAAATCTACAATTCAGACGTACAATTTCAGCCTTCTCCTTCCAAATTCCGGATCCTCCAACGCTCAAGAAGACCACATACAAATCAAAGCACTCAGAATTATCACTCCCCACAAAAACGCGTGCCAGCGCAAAACGAATTTCTTCGAAAGGAAAATGCAACCAACCAATATTGCTTCAAGACTACTTTGAACCTGATTTAGATAGTATGCCTTCCCTATCTCAGACGTATATTGTGAGGGTGACCGACCAGTTCCGCAGTCGTATTCTGTGGAATTAAGTGAGCTTATATGATTATGTTTGAAAACCGAGACCCAAATACTCTCTAATCACAGCCCAGGACTCAAATCTGTGGAGATAGGCCATCATTTCGGTGGACCTACCAACCATTTCTGGCCTTGCCTTTATGAATCGGGTTTGGCCTATATATTTTTGGCCCCGACCTGCGCATTAACGTGTTCTCGGGTAGGTTTGGTAACTGAACGTTTACGACCTACACAGGACTATACACTCCCAAGTCGATTCTCAATAGGCCTGGTGTGTTATTCATGACTCGTTCTTGTCCAATGATGAACTCCTTGATGATAACTATCAGACAAATCTCGTTGATCGATCCACCTCTCAAGTTAGTTCTTATCAGAGCTAAGATGTACTTACTTACGATCATTTTAGCACAATGAATTATCACGTGTGGAACAACTTGCTTTGTCGGGTTGGGTATAGCTCAGATCGTCAAATCTCATGTTTTATCTGTAAGTCATACTAAATATAGTGTCAAGAGACCTCATGATAAAAAGGGAAAGGATAAAGACAACCGAGTTACTGGATACGGTTTACAGCCCTTCAAACTATGCTATGACAAATCTAGTAATTTGCCCCTCTTTTTTGACTCCATCTTTCCACTAACATGGGAAAATCAGATGAAGGAGTAACGGAAACGTTGTTTTTTGCAGTCGCAAGCACTTCAGGTCGTGTGGTCATGTATCAAGTTGAGTCTTTCGCAGTAAATCCATTATCCTGTTCATCGATAACGTTCATATATAGAAAATACATAAAGTTGAACAATTCAAAGAACTCCGAATCTTGCTCGAAAAAGTGAAAAAAGGGGAAGCCGACGCAAATAATTTATATCAAATTTCGATAAAATAAGTTTGTGACAATGAATAGAAAATTGGATACATATTCCATAAAAGCGGGTGTTTTTTTGTTTCAAATGCAAGAACTCGTGGAAGTAAGCTATCTACTCTTACCGTCTCCCAAGGTGTCATTGCGATCTCCATTTGCTCCCAAACAGACTTTGGAAATGACATGGTCAATGGTTGAATGATTTCTCTTGAGCACCTGAGTGTCCGGTGGAGACTAACGATAAATTACCATTCGAGGTTCAGTCACTGCCTTCAAGAGCACCTAGTGTTCGTTCCCACGATGATCTATTAATAAACTCACGGACTTTGTGGCGCTTAGAGCTTAGTGGCGTGATCGGTTCAAAAATTGACACCACTATACTTGTATAAGATATGAGCCGACCTATGATATGCTCCATTGGCCCCTGAACCTAGAATGCGAATGGATCTTCATTTCTGAAACACTATCAAATCCACCCGAAGCCCAGAACAGCAGGAAGCTAGTGCTTTCCGGTTGCCGACCTCGTTAGTCGGAGGTACGGCTGATATTGGCCGAGCTGATGGTAGGTCTATGTCAAGTTACACGAACCATTATTTCTACATGCGGAAATCTAGTCCCAGGAGTTTTGACATAACACCTTCTGCGCCATACTCTTAGGGTCATGTACTTCATGGAAATCACGCATGGGGGTGAAGTCGCATCACTACTTAAGATCAGGGTTTACAAACTAATTCATAAATGCCAGTTGGGGAACCATGAGGAATGTTTTTGCTATGCCGTAATTATTCACGGGTGGATACAAACCCTCGGAATTTGTGTCACGGAGTGCCGATCAAAGGTGATCCCATCACTCGGCAGCAGGTTTTCTTTATGTTGAACGCTATAATGCTGAGGGATACATCATTGACACTAGATCGAGGGCTAGCTTAACGGGTAGTGTGCCGAACAACCGGCTGTTGGTCAATAATGTTACGCTCCGAACGATTCAGACCCAGAGTGATCGAGACTTCATTAGAGGTCCAACTCTGGTATTTACGTCATGTCAAGACCACGAGGTAAACGAATTCATTTTTAAAAGCACAGTCTAAGTACGTACAAGTACACATACACCAGAAAAGGGAATGAATGAAGAAGTAATTTTGTGATCTGTACATATCAAGTAGAAAACGCTGTCTAGAAGATATTTGGATCCAAATATCATGCAATAAAAAAATGTGTTGTTGAGAGATTAACTGTGGTATCTTGTTTGTGTTTTACAATTGCAGCATTTGATGAGAGTTGCAGAGAAGAGATTTGAGTGCAAAGCGAGGACATGGAAGACGGCATTGAATAAAATAATTTGTTTGTGGTAAGGCAGGGATGAAATCAAGCGTCGCAGGCAATGCAGGTGGAGAGTCCACTGGGGACGTAAGGCCTGGGCTGATTTGTGCAAGGGGGCCTGCGACGGATAGGCTTGCCGACGGCATGGACTCTATTGAGAAGAATTCCGGCAACTATTTTGGAGCGGACATCCTTTTGCCTTGCAGCGAGGGCAGGAGGGGGACGGCTGTTGAACGGTGCAGGGAATGCCGCGAACAGATGCTGAGCGGGGGACGGGCAGGAGGAGGAAGGGAGTACGGGTAGACAGCAGTGAAGCTGCGGACATACTGAGACGCTGCCATTTCTGCAATAACACACCTCTCTCGCCCTTATGTATCCATCTCGCCCACAGATGGGATCTGCCCTCCACGTGCTGTCACTCTGTCACGCTCTCATCGTACAATGTTTTGTCACCGCATAGCGGCCTCGTCCGCGGCACGGCGCTCTCTTCGGCCGGCCCTTGATGCTTGTAATAACGAGCTTCAACAAAAGCTATGTCAGTGTGAGAATGTTCACACTTCCTCAAGAAACAACCCTTTCATCGCTACACCGCTTCTCAGGCATAAAGGAACACGAGGACCAAGCTAAATCTACCTATCACACCCCAAAAGGGTTTCTTGGCTTGGTGACAGAAAACAAGGATCTGATATCCGTTCTCTACGTCATAGCATTCATCTCATTGACACACAAAAGCAGAAGGGAACCATAACTACGAAAAAATCACTATGCTCACTCATGTGTCAACCTTCCGGATCTGCTTTCCTCTCCCATTACTGTACGGGAAAATCAAATCCCTAACAGATCCGAGAGCAGGGAGCAACTATAAGAGGCCCTGTCCGGAACCTTGTTCTGGGGATTATCCCATGCTATTATATACAAATTTAGAGGAGTACTCGCTTCTATGGGATGCCACGTCAAACCCCTGTGTGGATCTCTTGGGATCAAGGCTCAAGCGCAATGATCCCACATGAAAAAAGAAACGACCCATCTAAAACATAGATATGCCTTCCTCAAGTTCCTATAACACAGGGACTTGAGAAAATGATGGTTGTTTGCGAATGAAGAAAATGATCTGCAGCCATATCTGTCATCATCTAGACGAAAGATCACAAGGCCAAGGGATCGTACCGGCACTGGAATTCATCTAAGCAAATTTGAGGACCCACAAACACAGAAAACTTGTACTAGCAGGACTCATTGACAGATACGGTTGTCACGCTGCTTGCATCATCCTTTTGTTCATTATTGAGTCGGACAAAAAGAATAAGGCGTCACCTCAAAATGACTTCTAAACCACGAAGATGCGTTCTCGGATGTATTTGCATGATATAATCCGAAAAGTGGTTCACACAAAGGAAAAGAACATCATCATGGGGCCGGTCTAAGCTATACATTCATGATCTTCGTCTACAGTTATCCGATCCGTTTTCCGCTCTACCCCAAAAGGTCCAGGCTTGATCAAACCCACCTTATCTTCTTCTTGCCGAGTTCCATCGGTTCCCTGACAAGACTTTCTCCGCCACTGTGACACTAAGTTGGGCGAGCACGTTTACGCCTTCTAGAACGGTTCAACAATTATAGGGACAGCCAGAAAGGTCAATGATTCATCACTTGATAGTATAATAAGGAATACACCGCCATGGTCGTGAGAATGAACAGCTCATGTCTTTTTACAACCGAAACCCTAGAGAAGCTTCGGTTAACGGCATTTCCTTTTTAAAGCCCTTCAACACGGTCCGGTCGCCTGATCAAGCACCTTATAACTAATTTAAGAGAGATTCGCTGTCAGTAATGAAAGTTATGGGAACTGCCAGCAACAAATGACACTGATATCAATCCCGAATGGGAGTGAGAATTATTGTTTCCAAAGACAAACGCAAGATCCATTCAAGTTCGATAAGCTTCTGAATGAATCCCTTTCATTTGTCCATCATTTTACAATGAAAGTCTTGTGTAGTAACCTTCATTTAAATACGGCTGAGTAACGAGGGTCCCAGGTTTTTGTTTGAGGTCCTTGTTTTCATACCATTTTACCTACCTACCAGCCTCTCAGTGTGTTCACTTGCATCATATCCTGAACAATGAAGCAAGTTGCACTACCACACTCTCTGATTGTAATGTTGTCATCACTCTGGTGATCGAAGAACATTGTCTGCATAAGACCATCGACACAGTCATGCGCTGCACCCAATGAAGCACTGCATTGAGAGAATCGTTTTCATAATGTCCGAGGTGGTCGAAGGCAATACATTGACTTATTAAGTAACGAACATCAAAGTTTTCGTCCCAAATTAGAGCAGGGAGACGGAAGCCTTCCTGCACTTTCCTGTGTTGCTCGGAAAACGTGCTCAAATAGGACTCTCGACCAAAAGCCGGTACGACACCACATATCACCGCCATCCTGAGAAGTTTTGATTTGTGATCATGAAGGTGGCAGTACCGGTAAATGCTTCGATGAAGGGGGACCGATGTCCCCAACTAATGCAATGCCCGAGGAGGAACTGAAAGGGGCAGTCCAGCCAAACCTGACGCTAATTTGAAGGTAGTCTCATTTGGTCAGACAGCAATTCACTGCGTGCAACTCAAGCCCAGCCACCTCGGATTTGTCGATAGCATCGCCGGTTGATGGTACTGCGGCCCCAATTCAACCGACGTTCAAGCAGAGACTTGACAGTCGTTGCTTCCTACAGGATCGTAAAAGGGATCTGTCTACCTACAATCGGGTATCTTGGCAGCCTGAGCCGTTAAGATTGTGACAAGCCCTTGAGTGATATTTGATGCTGCTTGATCTCATGTCAAATGTACTTGATATAGTCTGCCGCCGTCCATGTGTTCTGATTCGGACGTTATGATGCGAAATCCCGATTGAGGAAAAAACTAGTTCCCTCAACGCCCAAGACGATTATTTTTAACTGGAATTCCGGCCCAAGGTGCACACTCTCGTTTATGGACAGCTGTTTTGGATGTGGATGTCAAAGGCACTCCTGCAATTGGTAACGAGTTTTCTAATTGAAATTGAAGTTATGACCCCAGGACTCCGTCCATTCGAGAAACATCACATATCTGAAAGAGTCTCTGGAATGTCTTTCAAGTATTTTTCTTTTGAGCAGTTTGAATCCATTAACGTATGCGTATACTGGGGAAGGGTCAAGCAGCAAGTGACCAAGTGGTGAGTCATACTTCGCTTCTTGCCTCATGCTTCTGGCAAGTGTGGACTTCAGATCAATATCCTAAGCGAGGTATTCTTATTTAGTAGCGCAAGGTATGACGAATGAATAATTTACTAGGTGGAGCGACAAGAAAAATCTGGGCGTTTCCTGGATGTCTAATGCTAGTGCAGGCCTGGTAGGGCTTTTTCCATAATACAAGAAATCAGGATTCCAGCAACTTCAGCCATCAACGTGGCAGGTTGTAACACCAATCGGAGACAGAGAAAGAGTTTGACAGGACCGAATTTGGCTGAATGCATGAATTTGAGCCGTGTCAAAAGATATTTCCCTGGTCTTATGGAGAGCCGAGGACCTGCCAGCAACATGTTCTTGAGTCATTCAGGTACTCCTGAATAATAATCCAGCTCATCCACCAATGCTGTCGGTCGATCAATTCTGTAGGACTTCTCGTTATTCGCTAGTTGCCGCAAACGTCGTCGTGATGACATCAGATTCAGGAGTCTGGCATATAGAAGGCAGTAATCATTAAAAATTTTTGTATACTGGTCCTGGACGCAGCTACTTGATTTGAGAGTCCGATGGGTTCTTCAAATCGATCACTGAGCTTAGAGTCAAGGGAGCATGGCACCCTGAAGGTTGGTGACACTGGGGTTGTTTGGAAAATATCTAGGTCGGCTGTCGGAAGGCGAGTCGATTTGTTCAAAGAAGCTTGAGTATCAAAACTTTTGTCTCTCTGTGTAATGCCCTCCCCCAAGAACCGAACTGTAAGGTGGTCGATTAAGGATACGACAACGTTGTCGGAGAATTTGATTTGCTAGCCTGGTAGTTGCAACCTACGATGTCTCCTGAGCAACTTATTCGACAAGAATCATTCCCCGGAGTAACCTCGGAGAGATGTCCTCAAACAAACACGAAACAATCGAGGCATATCTTTCCTAGAGTAGTATCTACTGTTTGTCTGCAGCAAGTAAGTCGATACACTCCTTTCCTGATGAATTTTACCATAATTCACAGTGTCACCTGGTGTCCCCAAACTTGTACTGCATTATGGCTCATCTGCTCTAGCAATCTGTCAAGCTCCTCCTATTCCTCTGCCCACAACTCTCGATTACCCCCAAGAACACATCATCCGTGCAGAGCCTGGAACAGATCTCTGGCGTAAACCACCCACAGTCGATATAGATAACTCTCCAACTCTCTTGATCAATGCTCCTATTGATCTTCAACGTTTCCACACCGCTCGCGTAACTCTTTCGGCTGATTGGAACACGCTGTACGATCAAGGAGGTCTAGTTCTCTTTATTCCTGATGAGGAAACTAAGAAGTTTGTCAAGACGGGCGTGGAGTTCGCTTTTGGAATGCCCCAAGTCGGCACAGTCGCTGCCAGCAGATGGGGTGATTGGTCTCTCGTCCCTGGTGCGGTGAACGGCAAAGTCACGATTCAGGCTGAACGAGAGGTCGATGAAAAGGGACAGAAGACATCCAGCTTGTGGATTTATTTGATTGACCCTGCAACAGGAAATAAGCTGGGTATTCGGGAACTGACCTGGTGGTTCAGACATGATATTGAGGGTGGAGATTATGCACCACAAGTTCTCCTTGTCGGTCTCTACGCAGCTCGGCCAAAGGTTCCCAGTGGATCTGGCAGAGAGACGGAGGAGCTTGAAGTCAAGTTCGAGGATTTCAGGGTCACATTGTTTGATGAGTAAGGGAACAGATGGTAGGAGTGTAATTCGGGAGGGAGGCTATTGTAAAGTATTCAACAATGTCTATCAATCAAGGCTATCGTTTATACTAATTCGAAAACTCGCTAGTGTCATCGCCCTTGAGATGTCTACTTCAGCTACTGCTTCCCAAGGTATCTTCTTTATCTACTGATCCATATCTCTATATCATCTGGGTTCACTGAAAGTGCCATCGCGCCTTTAACCTTCCACCCTAAGGCCACTGAGGATCAGTGAAGGAGCTCCTCGACGATACCTGATTATGTCAAACTCGAGCAGCTGGATGACCAATGGATGATCCGAGGGCAAAGACTGCTCGATGAAATCCAGGTTAGTGAGAACCCGCAAAAAAGGTACATGAACGTTGTATGTTGGAAGCGTAGACCCTGAGTCATTGGACAGCAACATGTTTTGATAAATGACAGGCCAAGTCTGTAAATCAACGCCTGACAAGCCAAGCAAACGATGGCTACTCCTCCACAATATTTCGCTTAGAAGATCCACGTTATCATACATCAGTTGGTCAATGCAATGGTCGAGAACAAGGCTCGTGACTCGGTGAAACACAGGTCGGAACATAGGAATAACTCGTTTGCTCTGGAAAACAGAAAAGAAATCTGGGATCGGCGGGTCCATGAACGCTGGGTAACCGAATACGATTTCAACATAGGGCCTCAAAAAATGTTTCTTCTGGCTGAATGTCTCTCGGGGGTCGGGGTATTATACCTTCCGGTAATAATTCACGAAATCCATAACATCCGACAGAATTCTCCTTGATGGAAAGAATTGAGTTTTGACGGAATAGCTGGTTGACAATGAGAGGGTACTGGATAATAGGTGAGATATGAGTTAGTATGTGTCTAATTTCTTGAACGCTGTCAATCGAATTGGTCGATGGGTAAACAAATAGATGAAAAATCTGGGTTATTTTGATATCAAGATGTCTGAAGAAATAAGAGACGGTTCTTTCACAGTCCTTCAAGTAGAATTCTTCGAGATGCAAGGGATAAACCTTATCGCCATGATCAACTCCCGAGCGCTCATATCTCGCGATCGAGTGAATAAGAGAGAGCCGTCGTAAATGAGGTAATGCAACAATAACCTCAAGTCACCTTGATGGAGACCAGATAGGATATCCAAGGCTCTAATAACCCGGAGTTCTGTGAGACTTGTAAGTCCCAGGAGTTGAGGGGGACTTTTCAAAAAACAGGTATGAAGATGGAGCTTTTTCAAGAGAGGGGTCGACTCGGCAGAAGGAAAATCATCTGGCATTTGCATACGCTCAAGAAGCATTTGTGCCTGGACATTATCGGCCTGCTGATCTGAATCCAATTCATAAAAAAGATGAGCGATGCAAAGATACTCGAGTTTAGACCATCTTTTTGGAACAAGGTGCTCGCGCTTCCAAATATCGCAATTCATTTTCAAGGCTACCGAATACGAGATCAGCAGATCAGCATGACATATTTCCATCTCGAACTCCGTTTCGTCGACCCAACCGAGAGTGAGTAGGCTGTAAGTGATCCCGAGAGGCTTCGATCGCTCTAACATGAGTTGTCTCCACTCCACACGAGGATGAGATGGATCAATGAAGTGTTGCCAAAGCGAAGGACATTGGATGAGGGCGTAACGCCAGGTCTTACAAACCTGAGAAGCATTCACGGTATCTTGGAGGGGAGCAGGCAGGATGTCATGATAAATTCGATGATCTTGCCTGCAACATCCGATTCGCTTGTCCAATTCGCAATCAGCATTAATACGACAGATTTCTTCGAGTAGCTCAGCAGGGAGTTGAGTCATGAGGGGTTGGTATTCCATCTAAAGCGAGATGAGTATCAAGTAATATTTCAAAAGCAATCAACCCACATGAACAGTGAGACCGATTGTTTGAAGAGAAATTGCGTTGCTTCAAACACTTTAAATCCTCGGACGGAAGGGTCCTTAAAAAGGAACAATGGATATTTTCTGCGATCTATGACGCAGGATATAGAAATGTACGCATGTCCAAGAACAAAAGCAATGTTCGCTCCACGCGTGCGCAAATATTCTTTAAGACTGAAAAACTTCCTCCGCAGATCTTTGATAGCTTGTCCTTTGTTCTGTTTGCGGTTCAGTGGAATGGTATTCAAGCAGGCCATGAGGAAAACAAGGGGGGATATACCTCGTTGTCTGCGATTATTATTCATCAGGCGATAACAAGCAGAACATTGATATAATTTAGAACAATGAACGAGATTGATATCAATTTCCAACATGGCCGAGCCCCAAATGGTCTTCAAATGATGCTTAAATAATGTTCCTGACATGCTTAGAATGACTCACCAGAAGCTCAAAAATGATAGTTGTGGCTAGGCCATGGCACTGTGATCTGACATCACCACTTCCATCTACCCTTGGTTGTGTTTTTGTACTCTCCAAACTCCCAGTTGAAACAATCCTTGGAACGTTAAATCAGTTAGAGGCTCTCAAAGGTTGAAGGAATGTCGCGACTTACGACACAAACACCATCTTCACCCTCAAGTTCAGCAGCTTTTCGAGGCTTCGGTACAGCATCACCTTCCCCCCAATCAACGCCAAGAATCGAGTCTATAATCACTCTGATGGGATGGTTCGACAGGGAGACTCCCCATTTCAATTGACCGACAGTATCATAACGTATCACTTCTCCTAGATGGCACCTGGATTCCATCGCATATCCAGCCAACGCGCACCAGGAGCTGACCCCATTACAAGTACCCATTGCAATTGGCTACCACAACGCATGAGAAAAAACAGGTAACAATGGAGATTGGGCCTACATCAGCGGTATGATATACGTGTGTTATGTGCTGAAGGGATGGCTAGACATTTGAGAGATAAATCACCGATCACCTTAATTACAGACCTTTTCAACTCACTGGGAACGGGAGGTGCAGTCTTCGAGCTGCCATTGCTTCTCCCGGCGCTTCAAAAGCGACAGTCGGTGCCCCGAACGTCAGGCCTATCAATGAGGCCAGGGCTCCTCCCAGGGAGTGTCCTGTACAGTAAGTTTCGAAAAGGCCCTTGACCAGGATGGTGGTACTGGCACACCTACGATCCAGATGTTAGCTTCAGGATACATGAAAGTGACATTATTGTAAAGGTTCTGTGAAATAGATGTCAAGTAGCGACCTCAAAAATGATGGAAAAACAAACAATTCCGACATGATAGAATAAACTCTCTGTTTGCAGTGCTGTCTGAACACAACTTTCCTCGCAGCGGTAATGACCATCATAGCAATCGCAAACTGTACTCCATGTCGGGCCCACCCGCGCGCAGCAACACGAGAACAACAAGTTATCATTAAGCTTGTCCTTCTTTACAGTGGGTCCTCCACCCCCCGCTACCCATGGTCCAGATGTACCCTTCACCGAAAGGACAACAGTTGAGTTATCTTCAGACACGAAGACATGGCCACGAAAACCGTCGTCGGAGGGATTCCAACCGAATGGGAAAGACTGGGTGAAGCATCAAACTAGGAAAGAGGAGATCAGTAAGCAGCAGCTGCGTACCTGGTTCCACTGGTGGGAGAGATCATACCAATCTTGATCTGCTACTTGTAAATACGCATTCGCGGTCATCTTTGCCAGAGTTGCCAACACATCCTTGCTGCTTACATCCGGGCCGTCTACTTGATCCTCCAACCAGTCCAAGACCGTAGACTCACCATATACCCTTGAATGTTCACGGGCTGTTTGGAAGGGACCCAAAGATGCCCTAGGTATGGTTAACCTCCTAGTCAAGGGAATTTCTATTTTGAAGGAATGGTGCCCAAGGGCCTGTACGTGTTTAGGATCTCTGATGTTGGCAAAGAGAATACCATTGGAGGGTGTAGACATATAAACATGTTGTAGGTTAAATGTCAGAGGGTTGGCCTTTCCTGGTGGGTGTAATGATGTGAATGAGGATATCAATGCATAGAGTGTTGATGGTAAGGTCCAGTACATGAATAGAGAACAAAACACTTGTGCGCGAACGTAGATTGCCTTCACGTGACTTTTATTCATAGGGCTCAAGTTCTCGGTGAAGATGATGGGTAACGAAGAAATCATAAGCGGCAGCGGGTGGTAAATAATTTCAGAATTAGAAGTAGTTTTGAATCCAAGAGGACTGATATACTGCAGATGTTTCAATCAGGTAATCAAGGAGACCAACAAGTTGGTAGCGGACTCAAGTCGAAATCATACCTCTTAGTTTGATACAAAAAATAGTGGAATGAAGAAACACTAAATAGCAAAACTCGTTGCAAGCTGGTTTCATTGATAACTAATCGCATTCGAGTCGCCGCTGAATGACAGCGGACAAGTGAATGGATTCATGCAGCCTAGATATGGCAGCTCTGATGGTTTGTAGAGTGAAGGGGTAAGCAACAAGCAAAACAAGAGTTGAAAACATGTATAATAATACAAGATTCAATGGTCAGATGAAATCCAGCACTTTATGGACAAATAGACTCAACATCAGACCTGAATAGCTATTTTAATGGAGGTCTCAAAGATAGGAAAGTGTGTATCAGAAACCCTCAACCTTCAGATTCATGTCGAGATTAACGTCCGGTATATCTACAATATCAGATATTGTTCAATCGTCCATGTCCAGGTCGGTAGCAGAGATCGATGTTCGGCTCAAAGACGAGATCGTTCCGCGCGATGGAGAAGCAGCCCGTCCACTTGGACTAAATTGGGACTCTTGCCGATCCATCAACATCTTCACTAGTAACTGTTGCGGATTGGTTATTCGTAGCCTCTTCTGTGTTGGTCCCTTTGGTGAATCAACTCCCGTTGCGTCTTCAATATTCAGCGAGGGGGTTATCGGGACGAGGATGGACTTGCCAAATCCATCTTTTTCTGTTTTCCAGCCCTTTTCGGCAAGCTTCAGACGCAACAATGTGGCGGTTTCTCGAACCTTCTCCCTCAGCCGCCTCGACTTCCGCCTAGCAATCATGAGCTTATTCCATGCCTCATTTACATCCCTGTTGTTACCTCTGGATAAACTCCTGATGACTCGCTCCTCTTCTTCCAGAATGCTCTCCATTGACTTCGCTGCGCCCTCCCGCTCTTTTGTTCGTTTCATCACACCATACATTCTTCTTAACTGGTCATCTCCACCTATCTGTGAATCCAGCATATTTGCATCCAACAAATCGCATGGTTCTGGGCTCAGTGGTCTTTGACTAGGATGAAGTATTGAGCCATCTTCTACAATCAGAAGATGAGGCTGAAGATGAGGCAGACGAGCGGAATTTCGACCAGGCGACGCCAACTCAACAGGAATTAGACTCTCGTCTGTATCTGCACCCGGCAATGATTGTAAGGTCAACCCTGGGGACTCAGGAGGTGAGAGTACAAGAGTATCATCAAACGTTTCTTGCGTTGTTTTAGACAAGGTCAATGGTACATCAAGATCATCATCAGGAAGATCAGCAAAAGAACCACGACGGGAGGGCGAGGGTGGCGGAGCTAAATTGACCAAGGAGCTCGGGAAATCAATATCCGTATCACCAAGATCATCCAACTCCGGTAGACTGCTATTGCGGACGGAAGGAGAATATGTTGGGTGAAACACAGTAGAACCAGAGTACTGGTCTCCTAACTGATCTGCTGTTTGCTCTGTCTCGTGGGGCCGTTCTATAGGTGACAGTGGCCCAGAACCAGGGATGTCATAAGAAGGTTCATAAGAAGGTTCATCCCCTAGTTCAATCGGATCTAAGCCCACTTGATCATGGGAAATTGGAGAATTACAAATGGTAGTCGAAATGAGAGGATCATTAATTATGGGACGAGTATTGGAGCCATCCAACCGATGAAAGTTCAAAAGGGGTGGTGCAGGAAAATCATGTAGCGAAGTGAGTCCAGTCATAACCGAACCCCCATCATTGAGATAGTGGCAGTCAGGATTATCGAACAAGGACGACAAGCTATCACCGAGCTTCTCATTAAGCGATTCAAATCCAGAAGACGGAAGACGAGGAGGAGAAAGCGAAAGCCACTCGTTTAATGAGGAAAAGATAGGCGACAGGGAAGGTGGAGAATTTAAAGTACTGAAGCTACTTTGGCTGCTCGGGGTGAAAACATCAAGGAGTAGCGGGGGGGAATTAGATATGTCTTCCTGATCAGGTGGGTCATGTGTCCGGCTAAGAGGCGGCGAAAAACAGCCTTCAATCTCGCCTTCATTGATTGGCAAAGACATTATGGATTTTGGAAGAGTCAATGGCGGAGAAAGAGGTGTTTCGGAATTAAGGAACGAGTGAGTCAAGACCAACGGTGAGTCTAGAGTCCCACCGAAATAGCACGGTGCAGGATTTGGATAAAGGAAATGCCGACACGAGGATTCCACGTCAGACAGAGGCTGAAAGCGTGAATGTTTTCCAGGTTGGAAATCCGTTGGAAGTTGTGGAGGACAAGTGCTGGCCGTTTCACCGTGATGGATCAACTCTCGATTCTGATAAGAATGTTCAGGATATTGTTGAAAATTCTTCTGAGGTAAATTTAGTAGTAAAGAATGAATGTTCGTAGTTGTAAGATAGTATGGAGAAAATATTTCACTGGGATATTGGCCGGATGGAGAAGGCTCATGAGACGCGGTAGCAAAGATCATGGTATCTTGGTGAGCCATGGAGGTTACTCTGGAGACTGTCAATTTAGGTATGAACATTATTATAAGGACGTACATATTGAGAAACAATCTGAAAGCATAGCAGCAGCTGTAGGTAGAGTCCAGTGAACGTCCAGTGAACGTCCTCAGCTTATGTCATCGATACCATACACAGCCCTCTCAGTTTTCCGTGACAGGGGTGGCCACGAGGCAACCTCGTGTTCAATTTTGATTTGATGCTGGAAAACAGCATCGTGGTTCTGTCCTTGATGTGAGCACGGGGTTGCCGCACCCAAGACAGCAGGACTGCGCTTTGGAGAGCCACGTTGATTGAGGACATAAAAGAGCATACAGACCCCAATAGACCCTGCACATGCCGATGCGTTGTGGAGTCCAAGATCAGAATCCCAGATGTACAGGCCCAGTGATGCTGGAAACCTTTCCCATCGTGGAACTAGGGCCCACCAAAGTATTCAGGCCATGCAAGAGGTTGGGCTCAACATCCAAAGTAATAGCTCCAGGAGATTCTAAGTATATTTCAACAACAGAGTACATTAATATCTATACATCTTTAGGTGACCCTAAGAAATTTGTATAAAGGTGGCACTTTTCTATAAGGTCTATATACTCTCATGCCTTCCGATGATCAGTTGATAAGGAATGACAGGAAAATGATAAAGTAAATGAAGCTGTTATGAAAGTAATGATTTCACAACACATGGGTTTGCTGTACTATAGTAAATATACTTAAAATTTCCAACCGGAACTCTGCTCTGACCTGCCACTTACTCAGTGTCTTAAATACTTGGGGTAAAGGACTTCACTCTTGGATTAAAGTATGATAACAGCTTAAGCCATCTGAGTCACTGAGTTCAAAGGTCTCAGGATGTTCAGCCCACTGTCCCTGATAGTGAGTTCTGAGGTCGGCAAGTCCGAGATTAGGAGTCTCGTAACAATAATATTTGAATAATGTTCACGTAATGTTTAAATACAGCGTTTATATGGTGCTAGGGTAGGCCCTAACAATAACTAGTGATTTAATCTTACATTAATTCACCACCAGGAGTGTACGATAGTAAAAGCTCTAGGGTCCTCTGTGTTCCTACTGCCCAAACCTTGATCTGCCTCAACTATACAGCTCTTTTGCTTGACTTTGGATTGGAGTCTCAACGAGACTTAGGAATGAGAGATTGTAGAAGATACATTCTGAGCGCAAAAAGAGACCTTATCAGAGGACTGAGTGACAAGCAGAGTCAATCACCAAACCCCGAGGTGGATCAGGTAAGCTATGAGTCCCTACATCACCTTGCAACGGGGCGTGAATTAGATACTTGACATATATATTCCTCAACTCATTATGATTGATCCAGCGACCCTTTCCACGAGGACCATCTGCCCAGTATGCGCTAAAAGCACGTAGAAATATATTAGTATGGTAAGGAAGCACAATATTTCCGGTTCGCCCATGCAATAATTAGTTAGATTAAGGAGTGTAAATGTTTATAAGTGAACGAGGGGATGGAACTTAATTGAAAGCTGCACAAGGGTATCTATCAGCAGACAGGAGCCTGAGACTGCAGATGAGCAAAGAGATCAGATATTTGCAAGCAGAACTTGCCAAAAACACGAATGACAATGCCCTCAACAGGATTAAACCGAATTATAAGATCCCACGAAGTCTTTGCCTACCCCTCGACCAGAGATCAATCTGGCCTTTGATTTCCAACTCCCAGAGCATATTTGATATTCTCCTTAGGGATTCTGATATCCAAACAATTATGGATACCCCAGAACCCAAGATGCCTCGGAGCCAGCCAAAGGCGACTTTCTTCGCGTCCGGACATGATCTCCATCTCTACCAGGAGTCACGACCACCGGCCTTGATCTGCCTTTCGAGCGATATCTGTACCGGAACCATAAGGACGCAGCGACCTGCTCCTGGGTTAGATGGGACGGAGCCGGGAATCGAGGAGACGAGTCTGGAGACAGGTTTGGTCCTCGAACATCGATGTCCATATCCAGATCGGCCTCCTGGTTCAATGGTGCAGATTGCAACGGCGTCATATCCAACCATTGTGGACTCATTCCGTTGCTTAGCAGATAGGACCGTAGTCGGCTCAGTAAGAGTGACTCCTGTGCATCAAGCGCGGAGGTACACATTGGGTCAATATCAATATCCATGGACTTCGGCAGATTCATCAGAGACTTTGCAGCTTCATTCAAGTCCCGCTGTAATCGCAACCAGGCGATACTGCGGTATACAGTACATAGAAACCGTAAATTTGTATTGACTTTCTTTAATTGATTTTCCTTTCGCCGCGAGACACCCGGCGAGTTGAAGGTTGTTTTTGTTGCTGAGGAAGTCAACAAGCTCGAGATACTCGCTTTCCTGGCGCGTTTCCGAGGCGGTATCGATGACAGTTGATCCGGCTCGGATTCGACTTGCGAAGAGCACGGAAGTATACAAGGCTGCAGCAATCTAGTAGTAGAGCGCTTTCTCCGAAACAACGAAGGCTGTGACCGCAGCCGTGGACGAGGACTAAGGCTCGAGGGGGAACATTTCGTTGGAGGTGTGGACGTCGGAACTTGTACAGGCGATGAAGGGAAGGGAATGACGGCAGGGGAAGAAGGAAAGGGAACGAGGTTCAGAGATTCCGAGCTACCGTGTGCAGAAATAGAGACACTTGTGAGAGAAAGAGTACATGTCGGCGCTGCTTTTCGAGCCAAGGCTATGCACTTTCTTTTCGGCTCCTGCGACGAGATTCGATGGTTTGTTTGGGTGAGTAGAGGTATTAGATATGACATAAATGGAATCAGATGATAAGTCTGAGTCGTCGTCGAGGGTAGTGGCCAACACTTGAGTCACACGGATGAAGGAAGACAAATATGGCACCTTGCTGATATATACAGAACGGAGACTATCACATGACTTCCCACCGTGTTTCTCACATGAAATATTTTTGTGGACCCAAGAGTAATTAGCTTACATCTGGCCTCCAAGAGAGGGGTTGAGGTAAGGGTAGCCACTATGCTTTCCTAGAATTACCCTTGGTATTTCGTTTCAGCGTGGATGTGACGTGATGTACATATGACAACGCTGTCAGTCGCACGGAGCTGTCAAACCGCTGAAAAGTGCCCATCCACAATCGTGTGAGTGTTGAACATGTTTCGGTCTCAATTTCTCATATTGTCTCTGCTTTTCGTGTTTCCGGCAGCTCTGAGCAAGATTTTCTCTGATATAACAGAGCTCCAGTCACCATCCGATTATGACTTCATTATCGTAGGCGGTACCTCTTCTTTTTGCAAGTTTTGATTCTTAGCCTAATCCGCCGCTTACAGGTGGGACTGCTGGTCCTGTGGTGGCAAATCGACTCTCTGAGATACCTCAACTTAAGGTGCTACTCATAGAAGCAGGCCCATCGTAAGTCAGAAAAAGGATGACAATGTAACAAGTTTTCACTTCGTTCCAGTTATGAAGGTGTTGAAGTGTCTGAAGCACCCGGACTCATGCTTGAAATGTTTTCGGGCATGTACGATTGGAATTATACGACCATTCCCCAACAGACAACGGGTCAGCGGACATTACAGTACCCAAGAGGTCTTATTCTTGGCGGATGCAGTGCACACAGTGAGAGCCGTGCTCCTCCTTGTCATCATCATCTCATGCTCAAACAGACTCTATGTTCTGGTCTCGAGGATCCTCCGAGGACTGGGACCGCTGGGCCCGTATATCCAACGACCAAAGCTGGTCTTGGAATAACGTCCTACCTCTGATGTTGAAGGTACTCTATCTTGTTCTATCGTGGTAAAAATCTGACTGTCAGGAAAGAACGAGCGCTGGGCAGAACCTGCCGATCAACACAATCAAACGGGGGAGTTTGACCCTACCATCCACGGTTTTCATGGGATGGTCGGCGTATCAACTGCTGGGTTTCCAACAGAGATTGACTCTCGTGTTCTTCAAACGAGCAAGGAGCTCACCGAATTTCCTTTCATCAATGACTATAACTCTGGTCGTCCCGTGGGTCTAGGTTAGTTCTTTGAACCTTTTCAGGACTGCACTCTCAAATTTCTGGTAATTCAGCCTGGTATCAAGGGAGTATAGACCAAGGCGTGAGGAGCAGTGCTGCGACTGCATATCTGGCTCCTCAGTATCTCAATCGTGGGAATCTTGATGTTCTCACTAATACCAAGGTGGCACGGATCCTCCAAACCTCCGGCAATGCCAGGGATTTCAGAACCATAGAACTAGGCAAAAGTACTGGTAAGAATTAATGGTTTCTTGTCTCATTTCATGTGTTTTAATAGTCTCGTTAGATGAGTCTCTTCTGCAGCTGACAGCTAACAAAGAAGTCATACTCTCCGCGGGAGCTCTCAACACCCCGCAGATTCTCCTACATTCAGGGATTGGTGACGAAATCGAACTACAGAATGTCGGAATAACACCCTTACACTTTTTACCAAGTGTTGGTAAAAATATGACAGATCATCCTTACGTAACTGTAGTTTGGACGGTCAACTCTACTGTTCCTCCGTACGTGATCTGCTTGCTGGGAAGATCTTCCTGACATTTTTGTTGCAGAATGAACGCAACCGTTGCTTTGGAAGAATGGAGACATAATCACACCGGTCCGTACTCAATGAGTCCTACTGCTTCCAATCACGTTGCTTTCCTTCGGCTACCTAATGACTCCTCTATCTTCCAAACTACCATGGATCCTGCTGCTGGCCCAAACACTCCCCATATGGAGCTGACACCTCTTGTGAGAAACGTCATTACTTTGTTGTAGAACCAGATCTTGACTGCCCCATAGCACAGTAGAGGGCTAGAACAGACTGTAGACGGCACATTCGTCAGCATGGGGATTACTTTCCTCACTCCAACTTCACGTAAGTTTGAATTTTATGTAGGTATTCAACACCAGTTATAATTCTTCTCAGGCGGATCCGTTACTGTATCTAGCGCGAATCCTTTTGATCCCCCACAGATCGATCCAAACCTTCTTGCCTCTGAATTTGACATTTTCACCTACCGCGAAAGTGTACGAGCGTCCCAACGCTTCTTTTCAGCGCCCGCATGGAAAGATTATGTTGTCGCACGTCGTCAGCCTCCTCCAAAAGCAACTTCCGACGAAGAGTTGGATACATACCTTCGTGAAAACGCAATTTCCTCGTCGCATGCGTCCGGGACGTGTGCGATGTCCGCGAGCGATGCACAATATGGTGTTGTCAACCCTGATCTCCGTGTAAAAGGGATCCGAGGCCTGAGAATTGTTGATGCATCGATCATGGTAGGTTTTTTCCTTGTCCGCAAAGAGGTTATTGATTTGGTCTGGTTTGATATTTGTAGCCATCCATCCCTGCTGGTCATCTGCAAGTCCCTGTTTACGTGATTGCGGAAAAGGCTGCCAATATGATCAAGTCTGATTTGGCTTATAAATCATGATAGTGGATGTTAATGTCTGCATCGGTTTAAATTTACAATGTATGGCTGCTTTTTGATTTTCTGGAGCAGTATCTCCAGCTTTGGCTCAAGTTTCCGTCAAGACACCGAAGCTGCTAATATTCTATCCTTGTCAAAGTACAACATGTTGCCCAAAACATTTTTTGAAGATATTTACATTCACTAACGACAATGAGATATCATAATTATAATTCTCCCATAATATGGTAATTGATTTATCTACCCAGGAGTTTCTATCTATTAATGGTGTCTAGTAGCTTGCTACTAGAATATTGTTCCTTGGAACTTTTCTCAACATATTTAACCATAATGGTAAGGAGTACCCGGGCAGTGAAAATGAACTAAAAACACGTCACACACGTCACAATCTCCATTCTACATCACGGTACTGTACCAGTCCCCTTCAACACATTGGTCACTACATGACCCTCGGGACTTATCCCTGAGCGCATTGAGAGAAGTGAGCGGGTTCTGGTTTTGAAGGACTGATGTATTTCTAGCGTCTTTATCCACTTTGGTATGTGAAGACCATCTGAATTTGCTAGGGCAATCTCAAAATTCGATAGATTCTTGTTAAAATATGACCTCAAATGAGAGGCGATGATTAACAATGCGCCTTTACCAAAGTGTGAGATGGATCTATCGCTTTTTTGCTGCTGGTAGTGGATCAGCAGTCATAGCAATGTGGTTAACATTTAGAACCGTTGCTTTACTGACTTAGTAGCCTGATTTCCGAGCGTACGCTACCGAAATGGCTTTGGGGTGGGGCTTGACACTAACGAGTAGGACGTTATTCGGATTCGATGAGGCATTTTGGCAAAGGCGATCAAGCCTATTTAGGTGACGCTCAATTTCTTTATCATTCCTGGATAAAACAAGAATTGATCAGAAAATTTGTCGACAATAGGATATCCGGATAAGCCTCATTGTTATTTTTCAGATAGAGTCCGAAAGACGCGAAAAGGATAGAAGGTGGGGTAAGACTCCCTTGGAGATGCTATGGCTGAGGAGAAAGTTGAAAACGTGTTGTGGGGAGAGAGAAACATTATTGTTACGGGAATCACATTTGTTCCAAATTTCCTCAGATCATAGAATAGAGTTGCGCTACACTCCGAATTCCTACGGGAAGTCCCATGATTATCAGCACTCTAATGGGATTACGTTGTTCTATTTATGACGTTCCCCATCTGGCATATGTTGCAGCGACCAGTGCTTGCCGTAAAGCGTAATTTGAAAACATTATATATACGTGTCTCTTATAGGCTGAGGTGTTAGAGGAAACATTAGTCGCCTGCTCTCAATCCATTCTCTACTCTCATCCATTTCAACACCAGATTTCGACTTCTCGCGCCACAATAAGCATTAACCCCATAATGCCGCTCTGCGAGGAAACGCCATTGCTGTATGATAATGGTCACGAGTGCGGAAAAATAAAAGAGCATGATCTTGCATATGAACGATTCAATCCTCGTCAAAAGAGGATTTTATTGGCGATCGTATCCTGGTGCGGGTTGATGCCACGTATGCATTCCAATGTCGATAGCATTTCTCCTGATAATTAGTCTCTCTAAGTCTTCGTATCTGCGACGATATACCCCTCAATCCCTCAAATGGTCAGCGACTTCAACTCTACTCCACAAATCATAGGGTCCGAGATCTCCTCAGTCTGTGCTGAAGATTAACGTGATGTTGATTGTCACTGCAGATTGACTGTCAGCATTTCAATGTTCTCTGCGTCCGTTGGTGCGCTGATCGTCGCATCGTGTTCTACATTCTGTAAGTCAATCAGTTATTCTAATTTCTGGTGTTCATTTTTGCTTTTTGTAGATGGACGTCGTCCTGTATATCTTTTTGCACTTCCTCTCCTTATTATTGGATCATTCGGTGTTAGCGCATCTTGTTCAGTTTTTCAGCTTTTTTTCTTTCGCGTAATTCAAGCCGCTGGTGCATCTTCTGGTTTTTCAATAGGTGCGGGAGTAATTGGAGACATATACAAACTAGAGGAGAGAGGAACAGCGATCGGCATCTTCCTCGCTGTAAGCTACCTACTTGCCTGTTCAATTTTGTTTTATTTATTACCTATTCTTATGGACAGGCTGTCTTAGTAGGACCTTCCTTGGCACCCGTAGCTGGCGGTAAATACATATTATTCCTTCTCTACCAAATTCAGAAATTTATTCAATCTGATCCTAGGTTTAGCTGCGCAGTACGCATCATGGAGACTCATGCAGCTTTTTGTAGGCCTTTTTGGTCTCACTGCATTCGGGATCACTTGGGCCTTTCTCCCTGAAACAAGCCACTACGGTACTCGGGGGATTGACAAATTACGTCAGAAGGAAGAACAGGGACAAGTCAGGTGGAGAAAATATGCTGTCAATCCGTTGTCACCGCTAGGGTTGCTTAAGGCACCAAACATCGTAGCTGTGGTTTGTGAACGTCGGCGGGATTTTGTCGTTTTTCTGACCCCGTACGCATCTACAGATGCTTTCAAGTTTCACAGTTCTGGTGTCGGTATTCGGTGAGCATCTTCATGAAGTGATTGTGGTATCATGATACTTATTGTAAACTAGTTATATTGGTACCGATCGCCTATACAATTGTAGGTCATACCATTTTCCAAGATACCACATACCAAACCAGTGAATCAGGGTACCAGGTATAACATAAACAATAATGCAATTCTTGGACTTTGTGCGATTCCCGGAGGAATTGGGGAAACGTGTAAGTAACTGATCTCCACCCAAATTATCCTTTCTTATCCTAGTCAGTCGGTGCATTTACGTCAGGATGTTTGTCGGACTATATTGTAATCCGCCGTAGAAAGGCCACAGGAGACTGGTGCCCAGAAGATCGACTCCGGGGTACGATTGTTGGTGCCCTTTTCTTAGTCCCACTATCCATGATATTCTCTGGTCTTCTAATCGAGTACGTCGAGGGACCTGTAAGCCAGGTTTTTGTCTTCATTTGTTTCTTTTTGAATGGGCTAGGTGTACGGGACTTGCTTCATGATACTTCGATTTGCTGATTTTGTACAACAGCTGGAGCTTGTCCTCAGCCCTTCAACTGCATATGTTGTCGATGTATTGCATTCCCGCAGCACCGAAGCTCTAGCAGCCATTGAGTAAGTTCTGCCGCCCGAGAACATTGAATAAATGCTCACATGATTTAGTGCGGCACGATCAGTGATGTTGTCTTTTGCTGTTGCAGGCATCATGCCAATGATCGATGCGTACGGCATCTTTATGACCAGTATGTTCTCGGCATTACTGGCTTGGACAGGTTTTGGGTGGGTTCCATCACCAGTAGCTTTGTTCAGGCGCTAATAGATAAAATTAGATTATTATGGCTGACCATTCAGTATGGTGAAGATATGAGAAATTGGTGTGATATTGGATTTTCGACAGTTGAAACTACATGACAGCAGCATAATTTTATGGTTGTTCCAAATACTAAAGATAGTTTATTGATGGACACCTGTCAAGAACAACTCAGCCCATGGAATAGACAAGGCGCACATTCTGATGCCGCCGCTTGAATTGGGATGTCAAGTGACCTGTGTCAGTATCATGTTACCTCACGTGTCAAGTCATCTAGACTTGTCACACAGTCACACTCTTTCAGATCTGAGACCAATCTGAGGCGATCAAGCAATTCATTTCCCGTTACACCAGCCGGATGAACGCTAGCCTTGGCGGATACGATCAATGGGTACTCGCACCTCTCGCTTCTCTACAACATTCCTTTCACTATTACAAAGAACAAGGAAATCGCTGTTTGACTTTTTGGCAATTATTCTAGTTGTAGTTTGGTGAGCCATATGTGACCCAGCTCCCAAGTTTTTTGGTTGAAACGAGGTGTGGTTTTGCCAAAGAGATGGTCTCCCAATTGACTCTGCACTTTCTGATCCGAGGAGCTACATGGTGCATATGTTAACACCATCAATGCCGCCAGAACTGTTTATGGCTTCTTCAGTATCTCTTTCCGACATCTGGCTATAGCTGTGGTCACACCACAATAAGCTCAGTTTATGTGATCGAGGTTCACTTGTAAACTGTGAGATACTCTTTCTCGATGACGACGAAGAGTGTGACTAACAACGTTTTTGACAGCTGCTGCACAAGTGCGTGCATATGCTGGAAGTGCACTCCGTGTGGTAGAAGAAAATCCTTCATATGCACAGCCCCGCCTGGTCAACTATGACTATACCTTTCGCAACATACTCATCAATCCAAAAACTTATTGAATCAAGACCCTTATTGACTGGGATGACATTCACGTAATGCTATTCATTGTTGGTGTTGAATCTCTTGAAGAAATCAAAAGATTGATTGCGTTTGGTCTTGCCCCAGACGCCACCTATGACCGCGAGGGAGGATTTATGATCTTCCTCCCAACGAGTATGACACAATCATAGGCGCAGTGTAACCCAAACACTCCAGTATCTGGGGGCTGGTGCTTATGGCTTGCTTCAGAGAGTCTCACACCAAGTACGAGCTTCAGCAAGCTCCTCAAGTGAGTAACAGCAAAAGCATTTAGGACAGCATATATATCATGTAATTTGAGGTTCAGTAGACAAGGCTCTTATAGTTGTATGAATGTCATGTGGAAGCAAAAACGAGTGATTAGAATGATTAGAAGCTATCGGAGGTGAGGAATCCAATGGGTGGGATGGTGTATCAGTAGCTGTGTTACATCCAAGATGATATCAATAAACTTGAGAACTCGAGCATTTGTATTCCAGCTTACTCCGCATGTAAGATGCAGCCAAATAGCAAAGATACAGATAAATATAGAAAGGGATGAGTGTGTTGTTCGATACCCTAGCAAATAGCTTTAGTGATGAAAAACCCACCTGGATAATCTACACTATGATCACCAGCTCCTATCCTATTGATCGCCACTCTGGTACCCTCTCTTCCTTCCTGATCCGCAATCTGTGGCTTTTTGTCAATTGTGGGTAAGGAGACTTCATCTCGGGACTGCAATGAAGAATAAATAGTTTGATGACAACCTGATATGTAATAGTATTACCACACCTCTTGGTAGATGTGCTGTGCGAGTATTGAGTGACACCAGTTTTCCATGTATAAAGGTGTGACAACGGCAATTAGTGCAGCTACAGACAACCTGGTGGGGTGGCGGCATAGCAGAGTGTGACTGCATGACAAGTCTAGACAATACTGACAGGTCACTTGACATCTCAATTCAAGCGGTGACTTGACATCAGAATGTGCACCGTGTGAGGATATAGACACGAAGCGCCGAGCTGAAAGTCATGAGAAAATATGGAGACCATTCAGACTCAGCAAGCGGGTTTTGCAATTCAAATCTTAACAATTGTCTACTATGACCCAAGTTCACTCACATACTGATCTACTAGAGATTTTGAGAGAATGGCACACATCGCCTCCAGAACATCCTGCGCCATTCCCAGGACATTTGGCTGGAAAAAAGGAGTTAACGTCATGGCTGGACGACGTCAGTATGCGTGCTGCAATGCACAATATCTCCCAACCCCAATGGGCCAATGCAATCCTTGCGTGGATCCCTGCCACCCTGAGGAGGGGGAAAACGGATTTAAGCATCGACTCTTGAAGTTACTCAGGGAGAATGTTTCCTATCAGTTGGAGAATATGAGGTTTTGGGAATGGGGTGATTTCAAACGTTGGTTTTTCCACTTGTGCGGTAAGCAATTTGTGAAAGTAACTGGTTATGATTTGTTTCTGAGAAGTCATAAAGGACCAGGATATACAGGTCAATATCGCCAAGTCTGATGAGACAACCAATACTAATGATTGTCTAGCTATATTACCCACAGTGGCCGTAGCAGCCGCGAGCGCAATTGCACTTCCTTTTATCGGACCCCCACTCCTTGGAGCAGTAGGTTTCACCTCTGCTGGTGTAGTTAGCGGTGATTATCTAGGTTATGATTAAACCGGGTGACTGGACTTACGATGGTTATCTTCAGGATCAATCGCTGCTGGCGCTCAGTCTTGGATTTATGGAGGTGCCACTAGCGGTGCCTTCTCTGTCTTGCAGGCCGTTGGGGCAACTGGTGTTATTCCGATGTCCTGGCAAGCTGCAGCAGGTGCTGTTGGAGGTGCTGCTGCCGCTATGAGAGGTGGAGATAGCTCACAGAACGGAGATGGAGATAGTCCACAGAATCATGATATCGATAGTTTTTTAGCAGATATTGGGCTTTAATCACTCTTGATTCGTTGTCTTAAATCGATTGTGGATTCCACTTACTGGCTAATATCGCATCGAACTGCACATTTGTTCTACTGAAGTAATAACTAAGAGTAATTTCCACTAACGAAAAAGCTCACTTGGGACCTCCACAACCCGTCGATCCATTTGACATACTTTCGAGCTTCCAAACGTAGGCGTTTCATACTGAGTCTTCGCCTTGTTATTGCAAAATCGGTATGACATGATTCACAAGGGTTTTCGGTGACAGTCATGATCACCAGTATGTCTTTTTTATTGTGGAGCACAGCTGTCTCTGAGGATAAATACAGTAATCTGCTCTGGAAAGCTGCTGTGCCTTTTGTAGCACGAAGGGGCTGAACTCAGCAGAAAAAGAGTTATATCAGAAGTGAATGACAAGGTTGCTGAACTTATCCGTCTTCAAAGTCATTCCTATACCCCTTTCCGCACGCCAACATGCGCCCGACTTTCATCGCCAGCAAAGTAGCCAACTGAAAATTCTGATATTCAGGTTACTATTCTGTTCCCAAGCAATGGGTGTTTCCTCACAATCAAATTGGGGGAGTGGATATTGTTACCGCTTCTGCCTCATGAATTCTCGAAAATGCAACGTCAAAACAGCGCCTCGTTCACCACTTACCAGTCTGATTTGGGGCCAATCTAACATGGGACTTCTAAATCTCAGCTCAAGTGATGTCTCTGCCAAATGTTCAAATTGAATACTGCTGTCACCATTATCGGCATGTCCGGATGAAATACGATAATTCAGCAGAGTCACATCTAGCAGCAGCGTCGTGAGTCCACTCAATGAATAACACGTTGAGAAAAAGTTGATATTGATTATCGCCATCAAGGCACTACACTAGTTAAGTCAGCTTGGCACCATTGCTCCCGAACTTTGATCATCGCGTCTCAAATCAAAGCTTCCTTCTCTCATGATCATGTCAAATGAAGAGACGTCACTTCTCCAGAGTGAGCATAATTTAATTTATGACCGATTCTCAAAGAAAAAAAAGCAGTACCTAGTCATAATTGTGTCATGGGGAGGATTGGTTACATGTGGGCTCTTTCCTCTCATATTCCCTATGGTGCGGTACTAGTAGTACTCTAGTCTTTACTTCTGGAATTTTCCTGCCATCAATCCCTCAGATTGCCAAAGAACTCAACTCAAGTGGCGAAGTCATCAGGTAGGTACTATTGAATGCCGGCTATCCACTTTTCTGAGGAGCGATCTACAAGCACTGTAGTAAGCATATACCTACTCGCAACCTCCATTGGTGGTCTGGTTGGTTCAAAGTACTCTAAATTCTGTGGGTGTTTATTCTTCATGGTTGACAACTGCCCTTCATCTATCATTCACAGATGGCCGTCGGCTCAGTTATCTATGGTGCCTGCCTATCATGATCTTGGGTTCTTTCGGTGTAGCGAGTGCACAAACTGTGGCTCAGCTCATTTTCTGGCGTATGATTCAAGGCATGGGTGCCTCGCCTAGCCTTTCAATCGGGGCGGGGGTCATTGGTGATATCTATGGACTCGAGGACAGAGGCTCGGCTCTGGGGGCATATTTCGGAGTATGTTCTGTCCTACCACACACTCTCTTACTCAAATTCAACTAGACTTGTCTTCTTGGTTTTGCACTTGCCCCGACTGTTGGAGGAATAGTGGTACATTACTGGTCATGGCGGGCCATCCATTATGTCCTTGCTACTTTCGCATTTGGCGCTTTTTTCTGCATTTTATCCCTCTTCCCTGAGACGAGCCATCCTGGAACCAGGGGAGTTGATCAGTACCAGGAATCTGGGAGGGTATTGCCCAAGTGGAGGCCCGTGATTTTGAACCCCTTGTCCCAACTGCTTTATCTTCGTAGTCCTACCGTCCTAGCTGTAGTACGTAATTTTTGTCTGAACTCTCTGGAGCGTACTGACTTATGAAGGAAGTCAGTCATAGGATTTCTTGCACTGCTGACTGAATTTAGTTGCGTCATGTAGTCCCTCTCATGATGTATACTGACTTTACTAGCCCTGATGCTTCCGCTCCCTTACACGATTGTACGTGTCTGTGTTTCTGCATATTAGCGTTTATTGAACGTCCCTATAGGGGAAAACATATGGCATTGAAAATGAAGCCCTACTTGGTGCATGTATCATTCCTCTTGGAGCTGGAAAAGCGAGTGTGTGCTGAATCTCAGATACTTTCCTATCTCTTACATGATCACTCATTTTATATCTCAGTCGGATCTCCACTTTCGGGCTGGTTATCCGACAGGATAGTGATCAATTCCAAGCAGAAACGCGGCTATTGGTATCCAGAAGATCGGCTCAGGACTTGTTTATACAGCTTTTCCCTCCCCCTCATTGTGTTGGCGTCTGGATTCATCACAACATACCTACCTACCCGAACTGGCCTTGTATTGAACCTCATCTTTTTGTTTATCAATGGCATGGGTGTACGTGTTTCCTTTTTCCAATGAATTCAATTAATTTATCTAATCAACTTCTCAATGGATCAGAGCGATTTTATTTTGACGCCATGTGGCGCCTACGTCGTGGATGTATTGCATGCCAATAGTGCAGAAGTTACCGCTGCTGTCGAGTTCGTTTTATTTATATACTTTTCAAACCATTTGTTCACAAACGCCATCTCTTACTCAAGTGTTCTCCGAGCGCTTTTGCTTTCCTCATTCACTGCATTGCTCTTGCCGTTGATTAATCGATATGGTCTTCTATCAACTAATACATTGGTTTCACTTTTAGCTGTATCTGGGATAGGGTGAGGCATACTTTCAATGCTACAAGTCGAGTTAGTTGGATGTTGACCGTGCTAATAGATTAACTATGCTTACAATTGTCTATGGAGGATCTATGCGAGAATGGGTAGATGTTCAACTGCAGGATCTAACTAGGAGCGATGTCTCGAACTTTTTAGATAGAACTAATAGGTGTCAAGAAATAAGATGAAGAGCAGTCTGGGTACGGCCTGACCGACAATTACACGTCCACCTTGCTTTAGAAAAGTCGAGTTGTGTCATAATTCTAAGTAACTTCATGTACTCACCCTCCTCAGGTGTTTTCTATATTGGAGATGGCTATGATAAAATTGTATTGGACTCTGAAGCAAAATGCAGACTATGGAGGCAATTTAAGTGATGATGGTACTATACAATCTTTCTAGACAATGCTTTGTGCTACCATGATATCTATTTAGGAATGATATTATTTGTTTGATGGAATGAGGTTTGATAGAATTTTATTGCTGACAAGGCCATATTCCATGACAGCAGGGCCTCTAATTCTCATTCCACTTGAAGCTTTGAATAGTTGCGATTCACCCCAAAGGGGGCAAACTCGAATTAATCTGAACAATATCCCCAAACTTGCGGGGGCGAGCTCGAAAGGATGATGCTGTCAAGTTTTAGTCGCTACTGCCCCGAACCACTGAACCCTGGGTATAATATTCGTCGAAGTGGTTGCCATGGGGGGTTAATTACTTTTAATCTCTACGCCTCCAACGTGAGCGGCAATTTTGAATGGGAAAGGAGATATTCCACTGGATTGGGTTATAGGAGGAACTGCCGCGCGACCCCGCTCTGATGAAGTATGTACCAGTATCATTTGAATGGACTTGGAGAGTGTATTTTTGAGGTTAGCATTGAATGATAAACGGTCTGGCATGCAAATGTGGGTGATCCTCAAGATGAAACTAGGTTAAGGGAACGCACCTCGTTCTGACCTGTGCTGTCGGAGCTCAACATTGATTATCCTGGAATCAGGATGCTGTAAAGCTTGAGCTTGATAAGAGAAAGTTCGATCATACCACTGTTCCCAGGGAACATGCTCATCAGCTGAGTAAAGCTGGTACCACGACTTCTTGGGTCGTTTCTCGGAGAAGGTGACAGTGATCTGGTGCATGAAATGAATGAACAAAACGAGGCTTCCGCATGGTTCATGACGAACCTTGCCTTTACGAGTTGAGTCAGCTTGAATCACTCTCCAGAAGTTCTCTACCTTGTCATGTACAAGCTGCTCCATCTCTGGGTCAGAGACACCTGGCTACATAGGGTAAACGTCCATAGAACCTAAACAAATAACAGAGATGCACCATTGTGACATCCAGGACTTCGAAAACCTGGGTTCGTATGAAACCGAATAGCCTGTGGAACAAGATTGAATGGAGAATTCCATTAAGAACGTCTTTAATCGTCTGTCTGTCAAGAACCTAGCTCGAATAGGTGTCAGAGTAATCTGTTTAAGCATGGTAGGGACTCACCAGGTCGATGGTGATGGTCGGGAATGGGCCGTTCATTAATATGCTTGTCAAGATGAAATGAGTCGTACTGAACACTGCTTCCGTCATGTGACGCGGCAAATGAAACTTTGCAGCAGCAATTTCTGTCGTATGTCCGCTCTCTCGCCATCGTCGCTGAAACAAGCATTGACATGTCCAAGTGCTGCTGCACAGAGATGCCGTAGACGTGCTTTTTTTTCCTCAGCTTTATGTCACGATCACTACAGGACTCTTGGGGTACTTTCTGGTGCTTCCAAAGCACAAATAAAGGTAAGTAATACAAACACTTGTTCTTCTTGTTGACAATGCGATGCTTGTCTAGTCACATTTTTATCAAGTTCGTGGGTCGATTATAGGCTCTTGGAGGGCTGTGTTAACTTTACTGCCCAGTTAAGCAAGAAGCACCACCCTGATGTCTCCAAGGACCCCAAATCCAAAGAAATATTTGCCGCAGCCAGCGAAGCCTATACAGTGCTGATTGATGACCGTCAGCGGTACATCTTACATGCTTTTCAATGTGTTATGATTCTATCTGCTCATGTGAACGCTTCGATCTCTATTCTAGGCGTGCCTATGATCGCAGCCTTTTACACCGTTCTTCATCGTATTCAACGCGGGCACCGCCTCATCCAGGGCCTAGGGCAACATATGCATGGGAGCATTCATCTCGGCATCGGCGCCCCGGTTTCCGTCAGGCACCTCCCGACTATACATATACTCCTCCGCCTAATAGATCTCGAGGGCCTTCCGTGTCTGCAGGTCAACACTATTCACCTCCCAGATCCCACCATGATGCCAGCCGCAGAACAAGGAAGGATGAAGAGTTTCGTCGGCAGGTAGACCAGATACAGAATACATCGAGCCTTGTGAGGGCAGCCCAGGTGCTTGCAGCGCTTGCAGTGAGCATCTCGATGGTGGGAGGAATGGGAGGCAGTTGATCCCAATTTGTCAATGTCTATTGTCTGTCTATGGAGCAGCATGTATAACTGCTTAAAATATTTTTGTCGCGTGACCTTGTTGATGGAGAATTCTACGTGGGACCTTCAATTTAAAGATATATAAGCCCTTTCTCCCTACTCCACCAACAGACGGCTTTGTTCCTATCGTTGTCATCAACTCTGCTAGTCCCGTCATAATTCTTCGTGAAATTCATCCAATAGTGAATAATGGCTCCAAGATCTGCACCTGGCCCTCGAGGGGCACCTAGTCAAAGGGGCGGCCCTCGTGGTCCTGGTCCCCGTGGTAGCAGCCCTGCCCGAGGTGGCCCTCGCGGTGGCCCTCGTGGAGGACCAGGCGCAGCTGGAGTTGCGTCCGGCAACGTAGTCACTCCAGCAGGTAAGCGTCGTTAACCCACTCCACGGCCATCGATTTGCACCAAGCAAAATATGTCAATTTTTGCCTTGTTTTTTCTGTGTGCTTATGATCGTACTATGAGATCAACTTGCGCTACTAATGTACTGCCGTTCTTACATCTACATTTGATCTAATTCTTTCACATGTCTCTGATCAATCACGTCCAGGCCATGTTACAGCTGTTGGTGTCAAGCGTCCAGGATACGGAACAGCTGGCAGGCCGATTGATATCCAGGTCAATTGTTTCCCTGTTGATGCACCAAATATTACAGTTTATCAGTATGATGGTGGGTGCAAGTAATAGCCTGATTTCGTGTAGCTAATACCCGAATGCGCCGTGTGTCTCATAGTTGGTATGTTACTTGCACACAGTTGGAATTGGATGATACTGAAAACCTTTTCTCAGCTATCGATCCCGACAAGCTTCCTGCTCGAGCAAACATGGATGTCATGAAACAGGTCGAACTAGACAATCCTCAAATCTTCACCAAATCAATTGCATATGATGGCCGGAAGATCGCGTATTCTGCCGTCGATCTTCCCCTGGGAGGGCTTTCCCGAACAGTGAGGATTCATGCAGAATGTGCCTGCATCCGTTGTTGATTTGTATGATCCTAGTTCGAAGTGAGCTTGGCCCCTAAGAATGGTGGCGCTGCTCCCAAAGCCAGTGGCCGACCGCCCAAGGTATATCGTTTGAAGTTGACACAAGCGGCAACCATAAATACCGAGTAAGCTTTACATGATAGTTGTTGTAGCCCTAACTAACGAGGTATAGTATATTACATCGATATGTTGCTGGCGAACAAAGTGCAGACTCTGCAGTTTCTACTGCCTTAGCGGTAATTATTTTCTGTTAACTTCCAGTGCCTCATTGAGATGTTGCATTTGTAGGCATACAATACGATTATCCGCATGGAACCTAACATGCGGTACCCCTTCAACGTGAGGAGCTTCTTCACACCCGAAGGCGCACGTCAGATTGGCGGTGGTATCGAATTGTGGCGGGGTTTCTTTCAGTCCATTCGACCTGGCCCTGGACGCTTATTCCTGAACCTCGATATTGCATCATGCATGATGTTTCGACCTGGCTCTCTCATCGAACTTTGCCTAGATTTCTTCGAGAGGATGGAATTAATGCGCAATAACCAGTTCTCTCAATTTTTGACGCCCTCTGGAATACCAGTTCGTGAGCGTACTAGGCTTCAGAAATTCTTGACGGGTCTCCGAGTGACAGTCCCTGCCACCACCAAAGATAAGAGACGTGCAATCCGCAGGATCTCTGATCGTTCTCCCAAGGATATCACGTTTGAGTACCAGGGTCGACATGTGACAGTGGCCGACTACTTCAAACTCACAGGAGTTCCGATTCGGTACCCTCAGATGTTTTGTGTCGAGGTATTTACTTATCTTCGGTAATCTAAGGTTATTCATCTTTATGTGTTAGCTCGGCACGGGTGGTGCATTGGTTCCTCTGGAGCTCTGCCAAGTTCCGCCAGGTCAAATCATGAAAAAGCAGATGCCCAGCGACAAGACAAAGGACATGGTGGCGTTCTCAACGCAGAAGCCATTTGAACGCTTTCGAAGCATTATGGCTGGAGCGCAATTGCTTCAATATGGACAATCATCTTATATCCGTGATTTTGGCATGTCTATCAACACTGCGGGCGGTCTGCTCCAGTTTCAAGGAAGAGTATTGCCCACTCCCCAGCTGCAGTATGGGCGAGGTAGTAAGGAACCAACTGTCGTATGCTTCTTATTCTCTTGATGTATGCTATCTGCCCTGAAATCCTTGAACTTCGTCAGATTCCAAGGGATGGTAAATGGAACATGTGAATGTTTTCTTACATCGATTGCTAACAATGTACTGACATTGTGAAGGGCTGATAAGAAGCTTGTTTACCCAGTAACGATCAATCATTGGTTGATTGTTACTTTCGATACTCGAAGGTTCCGTGACCAGGCGCAGCAGGACCTCATAAAGAATCTCGTCAACGGCTTCAGGAGCACTGGTAAATTATCTCTTCTTGTCGCGAAGGTTGTTTACTAATGTATTCCAGGCATTACAATTCAGGACGATCGACCAATTATCAGGAACGCAAATCCTCAGGGAAATATACTTCTGGTAGGTCTCAGTACCAATTGTCATTGCATAGACTCATTTTTTTTCTGTTCTTGTGACAGCAACTCAAGGAAGCTGGAAACGCATCATACCAAATGAAGAAATCAGTGCCGCAATTGCTGGTCATCATATTACCCGATCATGGAAATACGGAAATCTATACCGCAGTCAAACAGTGAGTTGATGGTTTCTCTGATTAACAATGGTCTCCTGATGGTCTCCTGATGCCTTTCCCTTCTTTACAAGTTTTGGTGATTGTGTTGTATGTTTATTTTTGTCCTATCTGTCCTTCAATAATGAATCCCTTCATTAGCAAGGTGTTGCGACACAATGCCTTAAGGCAGGCAAGTGTGTTGGCGCAAATATCCAATACTGGGCGAACGTTGCTTTGAAGTGAGTCTAACCGTTCTCTCATGCGATCATGAACTGAATGGTGCTCCATCAGAGCTAACGTGAAGCTTGGAGGTATCAACTGCACACCTGTCCCGAGAGCTGTACCATTGCTCAGCGATCCCGCGAATCCATGTATTGTCATGGGTGAGTGAACCATTACATATGTTATCAAGATTACTCAGCTTGCCAAGGTGCTGATGTACAACATCCTGCACCCGGTACGGAGAACAGACCGTCGTTTACCGCTGTTGTCGGGAGTGTTGACCAGCTTGTATCGAAATATGTTGCGACGAGTGCATTGCAAGTTGGGCGACAGGAACTTATTGATGATTTGAAAGTCAATGACTAAAGTACGTAATCAATGTTTCTACTTCTCTGCGGCGATTTATTTAGTCCTCAGGAAATCCTCTCCCAACACATGGGTTATAGGAAGGCAAGAGAGAAGGCAGATAGCCCTGCTCCCAAGAAGCTCATATTTTTCCGAGGTTTAGTGATCAGTTTATTTATATTCATGCATCATGATCTCATTGTTTTCAAATCAGATGGTGTATCTGAGGGACAATTTGCTCAAGTTCTTGAAAAGGGTAAGTCGCGGGACCTTTTGTGAACTTCAACTAATATCTTGTTGTTTAGAACTGCCTCTTATCAAAGGTTTGGTGATGATGTATGAGGCGGGTTTCATGTACTGACAGGACATGGAAATAGCTGCTTGCGCTGAGTTGGGGATTCGCCCTGCAATTACTCTCATTGTCGTCATCAAACGCCACCATATCAGGTTTGTGTCTGGGTTTCCGATTCTGCCAATGTCTAAGCTCTGTCTGTAGGATGAATCCTCTGGGTAACGCAGGGGATAGATCTGGCAACTGCCCTGCAGGAACCATATTGGACAATGGTACCACTAATCCTGTCGAGTTTGATTGGCTTTTACAGAGTCATGGAGGGCTTCTTGGTACAAGCCGACCGGCGCTTTATGAGGTATGTGTGCTCTGATGTGTTTTCTTGTTTTCATATTAATCTATATATTAGGTTCTTTATGATGTGAGTAGCCTTACAATATAGCTGGATCAATGCAATAATTTGCATGTGCATAGGATAATCGTTTTAGGTGAGTTGGTTCTTAAAAAATTGATTTGAATTGTATTTATGCTTTTGTTTGTAGTGCCGATGCTATTCAGGGTCTTTCTTTCGCTTTATGTCATGTATATGCCCGTGCTACCCGCTCCGTTTCAATTCCGGCACCCGTTTACTGTGAGTTTTGTTGAATCTGTGACTGATCCTTTTTTAATTACTCTCACAACAGATGCGGACATTGTCTGCGCCCGTGGAAGACATCACTTCGCACCTGATTTCGAGCTCAGCGAATCTCTTTCCCAAGTTCAATCTGTCAATGTATACAAGGAGAAGTACCAAGAGATCCACCCGAATCAGAAGAAGATGATGTTCTTTTCCGTACGTATGACCTCTTGATTAACGAAGGGTATAGTCTAATTTAGCTTATCCCAGTGAACATGGCTGAATCTCCAAGCAAACTCCGATTCGCCCAGTGATTGTGATAGATGCATTAAAGTTGGTCCTAGACCAGAAGAACACAGATAACGTTGTGAAGTATGGTTGTTTTTTTGATGAATGAATGAATGAACCAGATATGTACTCGAGTTTATTCGGAAATGTGTGCAAATGATAATTTTGTGGAGTGCATCTTGATGAAAATCTATCCTCTCCCAAGGTATTGTAGTTGCTAGTATAACAACAGCGAAAAATTCCAGAGGAAAGATTGTATAATTTGAGTTGATTGAACGACATCTCCCTCACAAATTTTTGGTATCTCTGGACCCATCCATTTCCCTGAAAAATATTGGTACCATTCGTCAAAGGATGGCAGTTTCTTCTCTACTGGACTTAATTTGCATACGTTCGGAATTGAAATATCCTTGACTTTTGTTTGATGTTGAAAGTACATGTACAACAAATATCATCATATGCTACGTGAATCGTATTCGTGAAACTAGAATCCTGTTATAGCTACGAAAAATCCTTCTGCCCTCTAAACCGGACAATCCACCACAATGCCCCTAGGCCAAAAAGGGCCCAACCAACAACAGCATGGGTCCAATATGGCAGGCTCTCATATGGTTCTGCGTCTGCAGGTGGGGGGATAAAAGGGGCAACAAATAAGAAGACATTCGCAGTGCCAAAGAAGAGTGCTGCCACAAGGGTGTAAGTTGAAAGATGATGCCAGTCGTGCTCGAGATGTTCTTCCATACGAGATGGCGATGCGAAATGAAGGTAAATCAAACCAAAGGAGATGATAGCACTGATCACTGCGAGTGGATACGACGCCTATCCGAAACAACATTAACAATCTTAGCACCGAGGAACTCGCAACTTACGAGATTGATAACAAGGTTGTACGCATCTCCACGTGGAACGAAGAAAATAATAAGGACGCATAGAACCCAATCTGATAAAGTCAGTTTGAAAAAACTGTTGAATGTATCAAACATGACACTAACGAAGACCAAGTCCGGCGAGCGGAGCATTGAAAGGTTTGTTTGAACCAAGCAGTTTGCTGAACGGTAACACTCCTTCTTTACCGAGTTCTTGATTGATCCGTCCTTGTGCGAAGGACTGCGAAACTGAGATATAATCATCTGACTGAGATATTCAAATGGCATCATACCATAGCGAGGACGCTGCCGAAAGCGGAAAGTGCAACGCCCATGTCAACGAATCGTTCAATCCTTTCACCCCAAATATTCTTCATCAAAAGGGAAACGACCAAACGACCGGAGTTGACGATTTCCTCTTTTGAAGCACCAGCAAGGTATGCGACATTTGAAAAGATATACAGTGCAGCAACGACGGCGACTGCCAAAGGTCCTGCAATTTTGATAGTCCTCTTTGGATTCTTCATTTCAGACATAGCGTAGTTCGCATTTGAAAATCCAATAAAGGACCAGATAACCTGTAGAGAAAAAAACATGAGTTCAGACCACACCGTCTCTGAAAAGAACGAACGCACACTGTACAGGCAAAGGCAAAGGGATGAGGCGCTAACATTTGTTCCCTTCCACATACCCACAAAATTCTGTCGTCCGCGCCATTGATAATCTTCTTGTTGAATACCGGCAACAGTTGGGATACCATTCTTCAGAGCAACCAACCCAGTTGCTGCTACTATGACAAGCACAAACAGCTTGAAAACACCCAGGGTATTCTGGACCCTGAGACCCCATTCAACGGCAGTTCCGTGGAGCAAGAAAGTCAAAGTGACACAAGCAAAGGAGGTCAACTTGAGGAGGACTGAAGAGGGTTCATGATCGAGAAATGCTTTGAGTGCGTATTCGCCAAAAACGAGGGCGTTTCCAGCAGCCCAACCTGTCATCGACACGACGTTAATGATCACATCTGATATCTCGGTCCGGATGCCTGAAGGGAACATACCCATCAAAGAACTACTGGCGGCGTAAAGGCATATGATGAAGTATGCTGGCCTGGGAAATAGATATCCTAGATAGTTTTTCTCGGCTCCGTTTCTGGGAAATGCCTTTAAATAGGTTAATCGTATGAGGGGTAAAATAGCTATCAACACCCACACAACCCCATATGATGTAGACTTGCATCCCTGCGGCAGCGAGCAAGCTTCCTACCAACCAGAGCGTCCTGGAAAAATATTAGCATTAATTATTATACAGCAGGAAAAGGTACCAACATTGACATTCCAACACTCCCACTGAGAGAGAGCACTGCTGCTGGCGTGGCGAAAATACTTTTCAAGAACCTCGTTAGTCTCAAACATCCAGGCCATGAGCGACATCCAGGCGTACCCCGTTCCAATGATACGATTAAAAATTATAAATACTGCCGACCAGAATCCAATTGTCTTCTTATTTTCCAGCAGTGACGAATCAGAACCTTGAGGTACAGCTCCATATTGAGGAACGCTACGATTGCTGCCGAGGAGAGATTTTGACTGTTCCGTCTTGAGTGCCCATGCTGCGTGTTCGAGATGATATTGAGACTTTGACATCGAGTTCCTATGTCGTGTAGCTTATACTGATAAGAAAAGAAAAGAAGGATATGTGAAGTTGAAGCGGTATGGGAACTGGTTCTGTGTCGCAGAAGAGGGAACTCCTTTTATACGTTTTGCCATTGTCACTTTCGGTAATCCCACAGAGGGGTGCTTCGTAGATTGAGTGGGTAGCTGAAAAGATAACAAGAACGTGTTCGATGTGGTAATGGCGCTAGAACCATGAGAACTTGCACACTGATATAACACTGATTGTACACGGATCCACATCCAGTTCTCGGATCAATTTGATACGGCACTGATCAGCACTGACAAATGAACTTGCCCCTCCACTCAGTACTGGTAACAGAACCCACCAAAAATCCGTTTTCATATTTTTATAATCCGAACGGATCTTGTTGAAGTAACGTTGGGGTTCGAAAAATCCACTCTAGCACATTCTACCACGTAATGGAATGCCATCCATATGTTCGGATGATATTCTGAGAACCGGTGGAGATCAGAGAAGGCCAGTTTCTTGGAGAACCGGATCTAGACCTGGGCCTAAACAAATCGTTCATAATAGGGACCTTCTCGACGTGAATTGTCATACTGTGATCTGTCTGTAGCTCTTGGTAAAGTACATTTCATTATCAAGGTGCCTGTTAAGCTATCATGATTCACAATAATGGTCATATTTACTTCTCGACTAAGGTGGCCCCGCGTCTAATGTCCAGTGCAGGTGGCAAACACAAGAAACAGTTGTGGGTCTCCAGCATTCCCTTGAACCTCTATCTTGCCTTGGGTCACTGGAACAGATATGTGACATGGCCAAACTATGCTATACTTCTCACGCTTATTTATAATACACCAATAGCTCATACATACATTTTCAGGATTGGTTTCAACTCAATTCTACTGACACAACCAAAGAAGAGGTTACTTGATGTAGAATTCTGTATGACTGGAAGTGCTGTGAAGATATTGGTTTTTATTTTCTTATCATTTTTCAATATTTTTCATTACTTGAAACCTAGTGTCACACCTCAATTTAAGGACTGAGGTAGATTATTTCGACTTTGTGCTTGCTGATTGTATTTAATTGTCATCTTGACAGGTGTCATCACTGCATAACAAATATATCACTGCAATGGAAGAGCTGATATCTTTACATTCAATTGAACAGTGTTGTAGGACAAGGCACATTTTACTAACATCAACAGTGGCTGTAGGAAATCAATCCATTCGAATAAATCAATTATTGGTGAAGATAAAGGTATTATTTTGCATTCACGCTACTTCAAAGGGTCCAGGATCTGGTAATCATGTCTGCAGCCTTCTCAGCAATAGCATAGACTGGCGCCACTGTATGCCCAGCTGTCACAAACGGCTGATGAATAGTAGTCAGGATGGAGTTTCAAAGCTACAGCGAAGCTTATCAGCTTGGCACTTACCATGATAGACGCATCAACAACTCTCAACCCTTGAACTTTCTTGACTTTGAGGTCAGGATCCACAACACCATATGGAGCATCCTTGGCTGACATGGCTACCGAGCCTGCAAGATGTGACACAGTACCAACGTTCGCCCTTAATACTGCGTCAAGTTCGTCATCTGTCTTGGCATTAGCTGTGGGGGCTGCCTCGCTGATAACATAGCCATCCCATGCACGCGCAGCGAAATATCTACGAGCGAGTCGGACACCTTCACGAGCCATCAGTGAGTCAATCGGCGCGGATAGCAATGCCGGGTCGACGAGTACTTGGCCAAAAGGGTCAGATGAAGTAATTTTAACGGATCCACCTTGAAACCATCAGTGCAGGTCAAGAGTGATGGCCTGAACGAGAGAACGCACGAGATGCAGGACTGACGATAGCTGCTCCAACTGAAACACGCGGTTCGTCATCAGATCCACCGTTCTGCATCCAAGTATCAGATCAAATGACTCTTCACTTCATGCATCTGTTGACTTACATCCACGAACAGCTCTAAATGAGGAGTATTCGGCCCAGCACTAGGATCAGGGTTACCCTTCAGGGGTAGACGGAGCCATAGGAAATTATTCGTGCCATCGACTGCCATCGGTCCCTTTCTCTCTGTCTTCCACTGGTTAAAGGCCTCAGCAAACAATGTAGCATTCCTTGCGATGCTGATTGTCTTAACAGTTAGGTGGTTCGATAATATGTTATCAGAACCACTCACTTGTCTCTAAGGGTATCAAAGGTCGTGTTTGCACGGAAACTGACATAGATAGAAGGTTGATCGGTTAAATTTTTCCCAACACTTGGAAGATCAACGAGGGCCTTGATTCCGACAGATTTGAGCTCGTTTACATCACCAATACCTGAGTGGAGCAAAATGCGTGGAGAGTTTATTGCACCTGCGGACAGTAGAACTTCTTTCATGGCTCTAACAGTATGTCGAGCCCCTAGAAATCTAGTGGTTAAAAAAGCGATTAAAGGAACAACACATTCCATTACCTGTGTTGTCCATGAACTCTACTTTCCTGAATACATTGCCGGAGGAAGCGACGAGGCGAGAAACTCTCGTATTCACCAAAACATGGAGGTTACTTCGCTTGAGCACGTCAGAAGACAAGTAAGACGATGCAGAGCTACTCCGCTCGCCATAGCCAATAGCTGCTTGAGACCACACTATGAACGAATCGATCAAATAATCAGAAGTTACTACACATTAAAACCAACCTGTCCCTAAGGGGATCCCAGTGTTCATATCGATGTTGAATTTGAAATTGCCCCCGAGTTCATTAGCCGCCGCGATTACCCTAGAGTCGATTGACTGAGATTGACCGAACAGACTGACATAAGTGTTTCCCTCAAAGCCGTGGACGGATGGATCGAACTGGCCCTTCGTACTGCGAGCAGGTAAGACCTGAGGAACGAAACGTTCATTCTTTGGATCTTATGTCAATGAGCCATTCTATTTGTCTAGTGTGTATCAGACGCACCTTCTTAAAATAGGGTAAGAGTTTGCTCCATGACCATCCTGAATCACCAGTGACTCTCGCCCAACGATCATAATCATCTGCGCTTCCTCTAGTATAATCCATAGCATCTGGAAAGTTTTATGTCAATTCAAACACAAAAAAAGAGAAATCTCACTTATAAGACTACTACCGCCGAGGACATGACCAGCAGAGTAGCCTATTGTCCTCCCATTCAGCGCTTTTTGGGGCGTTGAAGTGAAGTTCCAGTCAAATCGGGAGCCTAAAAGCGTCCTCCAGAGGTAGGGACATGAAGCATTGACGGCGTCCTGACCACTGGAACGCAACATCGATAGTAAGCATAATGAGAGTTCAAGAAATTTTACTGACGTACTTGGAACCGGCTTCGATGACAAGAACTTGGAAGCGCTCATTTTCTGACAAGCGATTCGCCAGCACAACTCCAGCCGTCCCTCCTATTGCAAATATCGCTTTGGATGAACATTGAACCCTGAAGTTTGCAATAAAACCGACCTCCGACAATGACAAAGTCATAGTTAGTTTTCTTCAGATCGCTGGCTTGGTCATAGATGGCACAGACCCCCAGCGAGAAAAAAAGTGGTAAAGTTGCAAGTGCTTTCTTGAACACCATGTTTTGCTAAAGGATAACCGAGGACCCTTGAATCCAAAGTAATGAGCGGGATTTTCTATAAGCACGGTCTACGTACAAACTCTGCCTTTATTTATGCTTTGAGCTTGACGCGGCTGACAGCGTCCATATTCTTCGAAGGAAGTATATTTAGCGGTGAATCGCGGCAGGCACTTGATGCCGAGAGAGGTAAAGGAAGGTAGCTAACAGTTTGCAGGAATTTGACTTCTAGTTGCCACCTTGAAGCTATTCCTTCTAGAAGACTGGTTATGCATCGGACCCAAAGCATGGAATCGACCGCTAGACGACCAATGATAAATCGTGGCAATGTGCAAGTAATTTTCGTTTCTTGACGCTAATCTGAAAGTACTTTCTCTTGTCAAATACCGTTTATTAGCAATCAGCCTTACAGCTCAGTAACGTATATTCATTTCTGAAAGACTAGCCTTGAAAGTGATATCTATGAGTTAATGCGCCGAGCTGCTCAGGGAAGGAACCTTAATATGCGCCCTAGAGTGCTGCAAAGGGAAAAGGAAGATGTGGGTTCATCCTATGTTAGGGGCTTGCGCGAGCGCTTTTGATTTGATCCGGGACTACGAAATAGGCTCATAAACAAAGTGAAACAAATTATTGAAGAGCGTCTGGAATTCCGCAAGGTAATCGAACTGAGATTTGGAATATAATAATGACTTGTTTTTCTATTGAATAGAATCCGAAAGCCAATGAGCTCGGGCGTTGTATAGTCAAGTAGACGACTAAGATGTATTTTACCTGAAAGTTAACGAGCTACGTAATATCTATAAGCAATTGACATGCATCTCACCTCAGTAGGGTCAAGTAGACGAAGGTGGGCTCGTAACTAAGCGGATATATAAATGTGTTCATTGTGCTAAAACTGAGTACCATCTCAGTACACGAAGGAAATGGTACCACCGGACGAATCCTATATGGTAGTGGTCAATGTGGATGCGGGAGTCCATTTTTACAGAATCAAATTTCCAACTTCTGTCCAAGTTTTGCTGACCATTCCACCGTCGAGGGTCCTAAGTCGGCTGTTCGTATCCTACGAGAATGGATCAGTGCATTAGTGATATGGCGGATCATTTCTCTGGAGGATTTCTCCTTCTCCCAATAACCCAGTCGTGCGCTCTCATGCATGCTACTCACTGTGACTGAACCAATGCTCATGTAGAGTAGATATCACAACAGAGTCCAACAATTATCTTGATAATATGAAGAGATGCACTCACAGAAACTCAAAGTTTTCGATGCCAAAAGCATCCGTGTTCCGACAATGTGGCTACGAAAAGGTTGAGCGGATATAGATGCCGTCAAGCATACAATTGTCTGGCTCCTTCATTGAATTGAGTTTCTCTTAGATAGCGATGCCAAGACTATGTGGCGGGTGGAACTGCAAGCTGGGATTTTCTGGAAGCTTGATGGAAGTACACATAAAATGCGCTTGAATCCTCTTGGTAATAGACTGACATCGAGATAGTAGCTGCTTTGATGAATTATAGGGAAGTGTAGTTTATTAGTAGTTGTCCCTCTGAAAACTGCCAGTAATGGGGTGGTAGTTTGATTCAGAAACCTGCACTGTGAAAACTATAATTCAGGTAACTAGGGGTTGAATTAGCACTCTCCACAGTTTGTAACGGAATGTATTGCGCTATGATGCCCTTTGCCAATGAACCACCTCACCTTCTCATTGCTTACGTGATGAAGTACCTTCTGGAATATTCTTTTACCTTTCCTCATTTCTCCTCTTCTATTCCTAATGATGTTCCAAAATGACGTGCTTTAGCTATCACCTCCATTTCTTCTTCATTTGTTACGCAGATAAGCATGACGGATCTATAGCTTCACGTGTAGGGCATGCTCAGGTACTCATCTGATTGGCTGCAGCAATATTAAAAGACGGTCCTAAGGAAATTGTTGCAATACATTATGGGTCCTGATTCGAGATGATACTTCAGGCATACCGTGAAACAAATGTAGATGCACCTCGCACACACGCCACCAAGAATGATGTAGATCACTTGTGATAATGAAGATAAACAAGTGGTACCGAACAATGTATCTGAAGCTCACTCTTCCCATCGTGAACTCCGGCAAACCTGTATAGGTTTTGCATATACACATCTTTGGCATTCTCTCCCAATCATAATGCAATAAGAACACAAGAGGTATCAAGATGTCCTCCGACGACAAGAAGGTTTCTGAGTCCAGGACTGCTCTCGTAATCTCTTCCTACCAGAATGCTGGTTCACAGTAGTTGGGTGTATAGTTATTCGTTTATATGGGAAACGGTGGATATCAGGGACATTGCGGTGATGAAGAATAATGATCCCTAATGTGCCGAAGATAAAAAGTCAAAAACGAAAGAAAGGCGCAGATCCACTGGACAATGCGACTGCCCGAATTCGTACCAGACAGTGAGAGGCGCAGCTGCAGCTTGGTCCTTGTTGGAAAAAAGAACTAGCAACTGTTGGCTTTTGGGTGTTTGGCAGTCAGAAAGCTTTATTCGTGGCGATAGTTTTTGAAAGACTAGCTTCTTTGATGATTCCAACATGAACCTAGTATTTCGATCGATTCAGAAACCTAGATGTACTCTAGTTATTCGCTACAGGAGAAAATAGCGAAGGCAGCTCCCTTTATGACTGGCCGAAGGTGATAGCGCAACAGACAATTTATGGCAGGCTGCAATCCCACAGAGGACCTAACAACAGAGATGTTCGCTGGACTTGTTCGAGACAACATCAAGAGTAGAAAGAGAGATCATGAGACAGTCTTTTGAAAACCGGTACTGCTTCATGTCGGAAAAGCATTGACAAAGGCATCATGTCGCACTCGTTCTTCTCACAATGACTCTAGAAAAGACAGGCGATATGGCTCCTCGCTTCCTCATCGAAGTTCATGCTTGTGATGACCGTCCCCCTTCCCCTCTTTCACACCCGCGCAGCATCGTTGGTTTCGCTCCGAATTAGACCTCAATGTAGGTCGAGTGGTTTCTCATCAAGCTTGCAAGTTCTGTCAGCCTCTTCCTGAAGTGTGTTTATATGCATCAGAAACTATCTTTCTAGTAAACCTGGTCATGTAAAAAAGCTATCAGTATTTCGATAAAAGTGAGTTGAGAGAAATTAACGTGGCTGTGTTGCTAGAAAAGGAAACAAATAGGGCCAAAGAACACTGGATGGGTATTCCATAAGGTTTTTGCAGCACGATCACCACCCAGCACTGCTCGGCCTGAAACGCTCATCCTCCCTGATCTCATCGTGCGGTGTCTTGTAACAGCAGTATTATTCTCAAAAGATGGCTAACATTTCAGCAGGAAACAAGCGTTCCTGGGAGGGCAATGGTTCAACTGATCTGGTAGCGAAGCGATACAGACATAAAGATGATTATGCCAGAGACTGGCGGGATGTCCACCTAAAGTCACCTGTACACTATTCAGACAGGAAGAGAGACAGTCCTGATAGCCGGAGGGACTATAGACGTGAAAGTCCTCGCCGGCGACGCAGCAGAGAAAGAGACTACAAGCGCAGAGACTACTCTCGTGATAGAGTCAGACGTAATGATAGAAGGCGTAGTGCATCTCCTCGCATAACTGCTCATATACGTCCACCAGTAGATGACGAGCGCGAGGAAGGAGAGTGAGTGTCGGAGAACTTGGTTCCATGCGCATATATTCACTGGTTATTCGTAGAATTAGTCCTCCGCCAGAGCGCACCAAACCAGAAAAATCTGCGCAAAAAGAGGATTCCCCAAAGAGGCCAGAGCCAGTACTTGACATGGAGCTGGAAATCCCCTCTACACCACCCCCAGTTGAAGATGTGATTGCTTCTCGGAGAGCCAAGCGACAGGCTATACTGGCCAAATATTCAGAGCAGGACGCAAGTCCCATCTCCCTACCAATGTCAAATTCTGTTGAACCTGCACCTGAGTTACCTGTCTCTGTCCAGCTCAAAGAGTCAGAAACGACCCCTACTAACGGTAAGATCTATATGATGTTCGTCATACACGCTTGAATCTCATCTGAAACTTGAGGAAAACGCGATTCGTTGTCTCGCTCGCCGGAGCCGTCTGACTTTGCTCTTGCAAAGGCAGAGGATGATGTCGCTCAAGGCGCTGATCATATTGCAGTTGATGTTGATACTGACAATCAGGATCAGATTCTCGCAGCTGATTATGACCCTAGCTTAGACCGTCGGGAGGATGAGCAGAAGCGTATTGGAAATGCGGTGGCGGGTCTGGACCCGCGAACAAATGACGAAGTGGAGGAAGTAGAAGAAGTAGAGGAGGAGGAAGATCTGGACGATATGTTCGCCGTAGCTACAGGAAAGAAGTCTAAGAAGATCGTGAAGAAGGTTGTGGTTAGTGCTGTTCTCTTTCCCGACTCCAAAATTGCCGCTGATATGCAATTTATAGCAGAAGAAGGTTGTACCTGCGCTCATAACAACTACAACGCTAGACTCTGCCTCAGACCCGGAGGGCTACTATAGCATCATTCTCGGCGAACAATTAGACAATGGGCGATATCAAGTATTCTCTTCTCTCGGGAAGGGCATGTTTGCGAACGTCGTACGTTCTAGGATTCTTTGCTCTGGAGAGTCTTCATCAGCAGGTGAAGTCGCAATAAAGATTGTACGATGCCAAGAATCTATGTATGTCTTTTATTCAGTGAGCCTTTTGCGAAGCTGACATCGCTTCACAGGTATAAAGCTGGACAAAAGGAAATACAAATTTTGCAGAAAATACGACAAGCAGATCCTGAAGATAAGAAACATATTGTAAGACTGGAAAGGACATTTGAGCATCGTGGCCATCTCTGTCTCGTTTTTGAATCTCTCAGGTGCGTTCTCTCGTCTTGAGGGATCACCAGTGCTGATGGAGTTCTTCAGTATGAACTTGCGTGATGTTGTGAAAAGGTTCGGGAAAGACGTAGGACTAAACATACGTGCTGTTCGTGCATATGCTCATCAGCTTTTCTTGGCTTTGAGTTTGCTGAGAAAGTTGAATATCATACATGCGGATATCAAACCTGATAATATACTCGTGAGTTTTATAACTTCGCTCCTGTTACTGCTCGCTGTAGGATTCCTGTTTTGCTGACTTTACTGATATAGGTAAATGAACAAAAAACACTCGTCAAACTTTGTGACCTAGGATCAGCATCCGATGCGGCAGAAAATGAGATCACCCCGTACCTCGTGAGTCGATTTTACCGCGCACCGGAAATCAGTATGTTCTTTGCTTTTTCTTAATGCTCTCGACTTACATGCCATTCATTCCCAGTCCTCGGTGCCCCTTACGATGCGGCCCTTGATATCTGGTCCATTGGGTGTACACTCTACGAACTCTATACAGGCAAAATTTTGTTGCCCGGGAGAAGTAATAATCAGATGTTGCTGTTGATGATGGAATTGAGAGGCCGGTTTAACTCCAAGATGATCAAGAAGGCGAAATTTGGGGATGTGTACTTTGATGAGATGGGAGGATTCTTGAGCGTGGAGAGGGGCGCTGCCGGAGGAGGAGTAAGTGTCACTTTTTATTGATTCATGATTTTCCCGCCTAATTGCATTTCGGATAGGATGTCGTGAGGAATGTTCATGTATTGAAGCCGACAAGAGATTTGCGTGCGAGGTTAATGCCAAGAGGGATCAAAGGAAGCGATGAGGAGATGAAGATGTTGAATAGTTTTGTGGATTTGTTGGACAAGTGTCTTGTACTTGATCCTGGACGTAGGATTCAGCCTAAGGAGGCCTTAGCTCATCCTTTCATTCGCGGTGTTTAGGATGATTACTAGGAGATTGTGCTTCTGTTATTTGCTTCTCATGCTTACGGTACTTTCACAGATGTTACATTACAATTCATTTCCTTCTTTTAGAGATATGTAGTTAGATAAATTTGCAGTACCTGGCCTTGTCGGATGGTAACTTGTCTTGACATCAATAACGACTCCACAACGATTCCACGGGTTGCCAATTAAGGTTACAATAGCACAATGTGTGTATCACAGGGTGTCCACGGAATGTCCACGGAATGTTCGCTGTGTCATAAGTCTTACCAATCTGTCTGAGGTATAAGTTCTTGCTACAAGTCACACTCCCGTTCGACTTCTTTCGACATAGACTCGCATTGTCGCTCGAAGGAAAGTATGCCTATAAGGGAACGATTGAAGAATGTCGCTTCGCAACTCATGGACACTACGGCTGCTACTAGCCAAGTAAATTTACCGGCGTTTGACGAATTGCCCAAGTTTAAGAATTTCGCGGGGTGCGCTTGGGGTATTTGGGGTGAGAAAGATGAGTTGGGAACAGTTAATTTGCTGACGGATGAGGTTGTTGCGAGGACTGCGAAGGAGGAGATCAGAAGTGGAAGAAGGGTTAGCTTGAATTGGTAGGTTATTTCATACTGACGTTAAGAGAGTAATTTTAATCAATGGACCGTACTGTGAAGGCCGCTGAATTTCCCGTCGAAGCCGATGTTTGGGAGGAGGCTGCCTGAAGTGAACATGCTTTTAAAACGGCCGGATGCTGTTATACGGGACGATGAGTTGTATATTGTGCGTTTTCATCACTTTGGGAATTCTGAATTGGAAGGTTGACGGATTAATCAAAATTTAATATTTTTTATTTTCGTGTTCGTACATAGAATACGCAATCGGGAACGCAGTGGGATGGTTTGAAGCATTTTGGAGTCCTTCAGCACGCAGTGTTTTATAACAATACGCCAGCGAAGAGTCTGCCTTATGGGAAGAATCCGCATCCTGATCCGTCTCAAATTGAAGATAAGCACAAGAAACTGGGTATTCAGAGTACGTCGACCCCCATGTTTGTGTTTGTTATAGCATTCGTGGATACTTAAATGTGTATGTAGATTGGGCTAATCACGGCATCTGCGGACGTGGTGTCCTACTCGACCTTGTATCCTATTTCGAAAAGAAGAACGGCTCATTGCCTTACGATCCTTGGCAGACGTATGGAATTACGGTACCAATGTTGGAAGAAATTGCGAAAGCACAAGGGGTGGAGTTTAGGACAGGAGATGTCTTGTTGCTGAGAGTTGGCTTTATGAGGAAATATATGAGCGAATACACGAAACAAGGACAGAGAGATGAGTTGGCGGAAAAGCCAGAGACGTTTGCAGGGATTGAACAGAGTGAGGATATGAAGAGGTTTCTTTGGTGAGTTTCTGTCCAGCACTGTTGTCTGCCTTACTGATATGGTTTCAGGAATAACCATTTCGCAGCCGTCGCTTCTGATCAGCCGGCTTTGGAAGTAAGTCATCTTGAAACGATTGCGATCTATTAAGAAGTTGATGGAATTAAAAAGGCGTGGCCTCCGGCTCCTGACACTCACATGCATCAGGTATGAACGTGCATCAACAAACCAGGGTTCTTCTTCTGGACTTACCCACGTCTGTCTTATCCACCAGACAATCCTCGGGTAGGTCAACACTCCACCTCGTGTCCATGGGAATTTTATCTGTTTCCATTCTAGACTGTGGGGGATGCCTATCGGTGAGTTTTTCGACCTCGAGCAGCTGTCCAAGGTTTGCGCAGAGACGGGAAGATACACCTTTTTCTTCTCTTCTTGGCCTCTAAATATGTGCGTCGTTCAATCTCATCAACCAGAGGGCTGACCGGAACATTGATGCTCACAGCATTGGGGGTGTGGCGAGCCCTCCTAATGCTGCAGTAGGCCTGTCTTCAGTCTTCTGAGATCATTTTACTTATCTTCTGTCAGGCTATCTTTTAAAGAATGGTATCGTACAGTAGCGTGGTAAAGTACTTTGTGAATGAATGAAAGATCACCCGATTTGGCAGTCATAATGAGTGTCACGTGGACAATTGTTGGCTTTGATCGTCTTGGCCGCTGTGAGTAACATTGACCTCGCCATCGTCTCGCTGTACTCCACGATGAGCAGGAGGGACTCGCGTGCTTCTAGTGGTGCGAGACAGACCGATGCACTAGCTGAATACGAGAATCGTACGTTTACCATGCTGCATTGATCTCGCAGCCGCACGCTTACCCTGCGGCGTCTCTTGTCGACAGTCAAGAAGAAATTTCTCCTCGCAAATAAACACATCACCAAGTGATTTGTACTATAGATTGAGCTGGGCTTAAGATTGCTGATAGCTCTTTGCTAGGCTAAACTCGACACTCAGCGTCCGAATCGAAGAACTTAATGCTGAAATCACGGTCCTTCAGGTAGAGAATCTTCGGCTCCGCCAATCTGAAATCTCGCTTTTTGCACAGCTCAAACGAGAGCGAGAAAAGTCTCGGAAGGTCATGGCAGATACGGAAACCGCGGTACGGTCCTGGTCTATCTCATGTTCTCCAACGACCGAGCTTACTTTTTTTTACGATTCTTTCTATCCCAATCTTGCTTCACAGACACTCCAACTCACAAAGCATCTAGCATATCTTCGAGACACGTTTAGTATCAGTTTGGAACCTACACCCCCATCGTCACCTGTTTTCCCACCTGCGACGAAACCGCCTACTCAAACGGCGAATGCATGCATACCTGGCTTGCGGATAGCTAAGCCGCCTAATTTCCCTGGTATTAAAGAAGAGGAGGAACCTTTGCCGAGCTCCTCTGATGACGAGCTTGAGGAAAAACCAAACTCTCCCAAAAGGAAATCAAAGTCAAAGTCACATCATCGTCTTTCGGCTTCCAAACTTCCTCTTCCATTACGCGCCACCTCCCTGTCTGAACCTATGACACCCCATTTATCTCACATTACTGATAATCAGACTGGCTCGTCTTCGTCTTCGTCTTCGTCTGGGACTACAACGGCAACGAAGAGAAAGACCTCAAGAAGGCAGAGCGGTCTGATGAGCATCGACATGGACAAGTTGGTTCCTCCGCGACCTGCAAGTCCGGCGTTTGGATCACCCATACGTTTGGAAGCTGCTCGCGCCGAAGAGGCAGAGGAGATTGCTATTTTAAGCGGCAATTTCGAAATTGAGGCTGAGCATGGTCAACCATTGAATGATTCTGATCAAACATACACCCCGCACTCTGTGTTAAAGAAGGAAAAGAGGAAGCCAGACAAAGATCTATCGCCATCGCCATCGCCACCACATGATATCGATGATAATAGAGGAGCAAAAGAATGCACAGTCGAGCCGATGAAATCAAGGGAAAAGCAGAAAGTTAAAGAGGATGATTCAGAAGATCTTCCGTTAGAAGGTACGAAGGGCAAGCCCAGGGATATGACCCGTGCCGTCCTTCAGCCTATTGATTGTAATACTGGTGAGCTGACTTTTTGTTCTTTTTCCGTGTTCGCATTCAGGATATCTCACGACCGCAATCCGGGTACAACCAAATTCAGTCCGTGATAAAGAAGAGGAAGTCGTTGTTAGTGCGCGGACGTTCTTGGTTTCGTCCTCTCCTTCTACTAGTCCCCCGCCAGGACCATCTGAGCCAGAACTTGGCTCTGGAGTAAGAGAAAGAAGAATGAGAAAGAGCATAAATTATGCTGAACCTAAACTTAATACGTGTGTTCAAACTTCCTGTTCTCTGAGTCAAATTGTTGACTTTGGGCATTCTGTTCATACCCCCTTGTAGTAAAATGCGCAAACCCGACCCTCCTTCTGGAGCTGAGCCTCCCACACGCAAGAAACGATCCTCTGCAGCAGCAGTGTTGGTAACGACATATCCTCAAGTCCCTGAACCACCCCTGCACGCTGACTGGGACCCATCCGAGCGCCGGTCGTCAGGTGAATTCTTTTCTCGAAGTATACCGGATAATGTGAACCCCGAAATGTACCCTCTCCCGCCATCAAGACCTTCCTCTTCCCTTGGAGGGACGCACCATTCGCTTGATTCTCAAAATGCTGTCTCACGAGTAGCAACTGCAGTGTCACCGTCTGGTGCTGCCGTTTCATTAAGACGAAAGAAATCAAAACCAATGGAAGTAGATGGTGAAGGTGGGGAAAGCGATGGTGCTGATGCTGATGGGGAATACGTACCTCCCAAAGGTTTGAATGCATGGGTGAATATTGAAGGCCGTGGATCAAGAAAGTCGGTTAGTGAGAGGCCGAAGAAGAATTTGTTGACGGATGTAGAGGTGACGGCGCGGAGTGAAGCTAGGAGAGACATGGTTGATGACTCGCGGAGACATAGTATGGCTGTATAGTTAAAATGGGAGAGGGCATGGTAGGGCATGTGATGGACGGCGCCACAACATGCGGTAACACAACATACGGCAATCGAGTCATGGAGTTACGCAAGCTGTACCTTTTTACATCAAAAGTCTCCCCACTTTGAGACTGCAGGCTGCAACGTGCCCAAAGCCAATCCGCCGACCTTGGATCTATCCTATGTATATATACCTTTCCCCTCAACCTCGTGTCCTCGCCATAATCCCCTTTGGTGGTGGTTATAGTTTGGTCCTCATCCTCGTATCCTAGGACTTTCGCCGACGAAAACTGTGGAGTAGATTTACTGGAAACGCGTCTTGAATGAAGGATGAATGCAATGTCATGACTGTTACGAAAACATTGAAGTCGTGTAGGATACTTTTTATCGTTTACCATATCTAATATCGATTCAATGCATTGCCACTTATTTCATTTCTGCCTCCGCTTCCGGTGTTCCATCGCAGTTCAGTGATATGTATGTCATGCAATCTGTATCGTTCTTGGGTTTTATATCATCCTTTGTATAGGCTTAACACTTTCTGGAATGTTGGTGCTGATCATCATTTTCTTTCTGTTATCGGGATGTTTCTCTTGTCGTAGGAAAGATCAAGAGATATCAGAACCTAACCGTTGATTAGTGCGTTCACGAGGAAGTTCGTAATCAAAGGATGTTTTAGAATCGAGTCTGTCTGTCTGTCACGATGTCCGGGGGAAAAATTGTTCCGAGGTTGATGCTCCGGTAGTTCAATCCACTTGCTAAAAAAAATAAAAACCGATGCACCGTTAATGATAATTCTGATGATTTTTTTTTCCGGTTACTTTGGGTTCGTGATCCAGTTTAGCCATGAAGAACCGCCCCCCTGGTTCGAAAAAATAATTCTGTGAAATGTTGAGCGTGGATATATTACAAGTTTCTGTTCCTGATATTTTTTCTTTGGGAGGTCATGGTTGTTGTTTTGAGTTCTAGCTCAAGGTATCGTTTATTTATCTACTTGGGGTCAAGTACGGGATGATTCATTGGATGGTGGACTAAATTTACAAAATCTCTACTTTAACTCACAACTATGTCTGTATCATAGGATAATCGATACTAGAATTCAACAATTTACCAAGAACGCATACCAAGTCAGGGGAAACACATTCCCCCTGAACATTAATTAAAACAGATTTACCTTGTCATAGTACCCGAAGGTTTTTTAACCCCTAGTGTACTACTACCTTTACCAATAATAGAAACAAAAGCTGTACCTGCATGAGTTACAAGAATATCAATCAATAGTTCAAGGGGCACTACCCCTGAGTTATCATAAAAATAGAAAAATCAGGAGGAAACGGAACGAAATCAGTTACAACTGCAACATCAGAACCCAGAAACATCAGAACCCAGAAACAACTTGATCATAGCTAAGATCAGCCTCCATGAACTTATCAAATTCATTCACCTGACCATTGACTTCCGCCTGGAGCTGAGATGCCGAAGGCAATGAATCGTTTCCCCAATTCAAATTACCCAACGTCGTATGTCCACTCAGACCCAGATTCGAAGCCAAGTTGGTTTCTAGGTCAGGTTTCTGAGTCGACGTAGCGCGAGGGTTGAAATCAGGATCGACCGGATATTGGTGTCGCCCTGGCACGATCTCTATGATGTTCTCCAAAGTTTGATGCGTTGTTGCTTTACCGCAATCGGAATCGGAATCAGAATCAGAATCAGCGTCAGAGCCAGCTAGCGATGAAAGTGATTTCGCAGGTGAGTTGTCGAGGAGATCCAGACCATAGAGATTGTACGTTTTTGCGTCCAACTTTGACATCAACAAGTTCGGATCAACTGGGAAATGAAATTGATCTTTTTGTGGAGGAGGGGGATGGACGGGTGTATGTGGTCGTGGCTCATACACTTTCAGCGCCTCCTCAATTATCGAAGGAACGTCATCGTCTTCCTCCGAGACAGGCGCAATCGTGGGTTGAATGGTTAATTGTGGATCTACAAAATCGCCGTGATCAGCGATATCACTGCTAATTCCGGGTGTCTTGGTCATCGAGGCTCCTAATTGTAGGGTAGTCAAGGGCATTTCTGGGACAGGAACGTGGGGCGAATCAGTAACAAGGTCATCTGGGCCCTTTACCTGTAGCTCTGGGGAAATGATCGATGTCTCAGGGCGGTCTCTCGCATCAGAGGTATGAATGGAGGATGGAGAATCTACAGGAATTCTTGAAGCACCTTTCCGCGGCGTGTCATGCTTTTGGTGGGGAGACAAAGCAAGAAGTTCTGTGAGTCGTGGGAGATTTCTGATTGTTGATGGAGTGACGGGTAGTTCAGCAGCCTCTGGTCGAAGCTGGGAGCTGGAGGGATGACCAATTTCTTCCACTGCAGATCGGAGTCTTTTGGCTACAGGTGGTTCGAGTGACCCGGATCTGGCCCGTTTACGATTAGATACCACATCAACTTCACGATGAGTTTGATCGGAAGAACCAGCATGACCCAGAGCCATGGATGGGGGTTCGCACGACAGGTTTGAATTCAGAATATCATCTTGGGGATTCGGTAACGGAGTAGAAGTCTGAATCTGAGAATCCGGGAATGGAAGGGGTTTCAAGCTCTGCTAAGAAAATCAAGTAAATTAAATGGTGGTGACGGAATGATATCAGGACTCACATTAAGTGGGTGGACAGTCTCATGAGAGGTTTCATAATCGCTGTGGTTGGGGATATGGGAAGTAGAAGGAGGGTTTGCATCGGGCGGAGGAGGGGATGATGGAGAGTTTCTGGGCTTGTTTGAAGCCTTAATAAACATGTTGGGCCGTTTCACTACGTTGAAGCCAAACTTGGAGCCACTTGAGAGAGGATGAGACATGGAGAAACCAATCTTGAGGCTGGTTTGAGTGACCTTTGCGGAGGGATTAGAATCTCTGTGTGAGAGTGACGATACTCCATGCAGGGTCTGGGATTGGTTGACTGTTGCACCAGGTGACAGAGGTGTGAACTCGGCGGATGTAATCCAACGCTGAACTTTGGAGTTCACGTCGTCTTCACCTTTGATTTTACGCTCCAAGTCGTCCCATTCTTCGCTAGTCTTAGGGATAAGACAAAATTGCTTGGGGACTTCTGGGGCTTGCAAATCAAGGTTGACGCCCAGCCAACGGGGACCCCCTCTGGTACAATGTAGTCGCAGAAGATCTGACACCAATGCCCACCGTCCGTCCGCGACATTTCCATTAGCTTCAGCAAAAGCTCGCTTGACTTTTGCCGTCCATTTGGAAATTCTTGCTTGAGATGTTGGCGAAAAAGCCGCTGAGGATCCTATTTCCTCCATACTTGCTCTGGCAAGATGCTCACGTGTCAGACGTTTCAGGTAGGTTGAACAACGTCCAGTTTCGGGTGTCGACGATGCACTGAGCTCGGGGACATGGTGGTATAAGACTGAAGTATAGAGCGTCTTTGTTGTCCTCGAGTCTACTTTATTTCCCAGAATGTTACCGGACATCACAGATGAGTGCAGAGGGGGAAACTGTTCACGTGTTCTTTGATCAAACTTCGGTATTCGGGTCCCAATGAGGATTGCAGATCTCAATGAGGATTGCAGATCTCAATTCAAAATCTGACATGTCTCGAGAGCTCTGCTTTCTTTTCAAGAAACTAGCATTTTCCTAATTTTATTCTAATTTTCCATCTTAATTAAGCAACTCGTGTGCACACACCTTGTGAATCACGTGCAGGGTCCGATATATCCTACCCTGGGCACTTTTTTCTGGCAAGTCATGTCATTACTAACGGATGAACGCTCTCCGTTGCTTGAAGAGCAACTCAGCCACAAGGAATCCCTCCCAGGACCTCACGATATTTCCCGTTCCAACCGCTTCGGAATCTTGGCAGGAGTATGGTTGGCGACTTTTCTTTCAGTGAGCCCTCGAGATACTTTTTCTGGAACAAACTTATGTAGCCACGTAGGCATTCAATCGTAAGTGCACTTTCTCCTTAACTACCCCCAGTTGATTACATGACTTTTCAATGTACTCCAGAATCCCTTGTACCAACAAGTACGCTCCAAGTGACTGTATTTATCTTGTCTCCCGACTAAGCTCTATCCCAGTGTTGGCGTCAATATCCTCAGACTTCAACAAATCTAATCAAGCGAGCTGGCTGGGGACTGCGTACGTCTATCTACTAAACCTTGTCTACGATCTGATCAAGTGCGCAGCTACTTACTCGCAACCTGTACTTTCACTCCGCTGTATGGATCCCTGTGTAATGTTCTAGGACGCAGAGGCGCAAATCAAACTGCACTGTTATTTGCGGCTGCTGGATGTGCGATGTGTGGGTTTTCACAGTCCATGGAAATGCTGATCGTTGCACGTTTCGTATGCTCTTCGCTATTGCTTACCGCCAGGTTCGCTCATGTAATGGTTTATCGCAGCTCGCAGGCATGGGAGGAGGTGGCTTGCAAACGACGTCTTCGTGAGTGTCCCAATTCCAGTACCCTAACCGTCTTCAATTGATTATCCCTCCTAGGATAATTGTCAGTGATATGTATCATATCAGAGTAAGTTCTTCAGATTTACTTCTGAAATACAGTTAATTAGTCACCGTAGAGCCGAGGATTGGCGCAAGGCGTGGGCAGTCTTTTCAATGGTGTTCGTCTTTCCTCAGTTTAAAGCTACCTCTTGCGGCTAATGGGTCGAATAGTTGGGTTTAGGCTTGGGAGGTCCTTTTGGAGGAATGATTGCTGATTTGTGAGCTCGGCTTTGAATGTTACTGATATGGGCTGATTCCCCGTAGACTCGGTTGGAGGGCAGCATTTCTCTTACAAATCCCTGTCTTCCTCCTTTCTTATGCCCTAACTTCACATAACCTCTGCTATGTCACCCCTGTGAATTTTTGGATTTTTGGTCCTAAGACGTTGGCTGATTTCTTTCTTAGGGTAAGGGTAGAACTACGAAGGAGATTCTGAAGCGAATTGATTATGGTGGTAGTGGGACTTTACTTTGTTGTGTGAGTCAAGGGAATGTTGACTTCACCATTTGGCTTACGTTGTTCGTCTAGGTCGGGTCCATCTTGTTCTACCTCAGTGAACGCTACAACAACAGCTTGCCTGTGAGTCCGTCGATCAAATATTCGCTATACACCACATGCTTAGTATTATTGACAGTGGGACAGTCCAACCGTAATGGGTTCACTCGTCTTTGCTTTTGTCTCGGCAGTTGCCTTCCTGATTATCGAGCTTTTCCTATCTCCTGAGCCGATACTAGCTCCCTACTTACTCAGGCAGAAGATACCCCTTCTGTCCGGTGCATCTAACTTCTTGGTCGCTAACTGTAATTTTGCCATCATTTATTTCTTCCCCCTATGGTTTCAGACTGTACTATTAACGAGTGCATCTACTGCAGGTGAGTCATGCATCCTGTCAGCGCCCGACACTTCCTTGATACTTGGACAGGGGCACACCTTCTCCCGAATAGCTTGGCGATGTCTACTGGTTCTGTATTCGCTGGTTGGATGATGCACAAGACAGGAAAGTATAAGATGTTGAATTTGATCTTTGGTATCTTTCCTTTCGTCGGAGCTACCGCGATTTGTTTGATTAATGAAAAGTCGGGGTTCATTCAATCGTGGTTTAGCATCGTAAGTACTCGGATCATACTCCTCGTTTCTGCCTTCTCAAGGATGGACTAGATACCGCTTGGATTTGGTAATGCAGTTGTTCTTCAAACAATGCTCAGTAACTATTAGACTGCTTTCTATTCTATACCGAGATCTGATAATCATCTCTTCCCCTAGTTGCCTTACTTGTACATCTTCCTGGTATGCTCCTTTATCGTCTTAGCGCAGAATGTTGACTGATTGAATGGAAGAGAGTCATGTAGCGATCGGGACAGGGTTCAATACGTTCTTCCGCGGAATTGGCGAGTCAACCTATTTAGTTCAGGTCCAAGTTAGTCATTGACTATTCGGATTCTCAGGTCAAGTGGCTGGTGTTGCTGTTGCATCAGCTATCTATCAATCCAAACTTGATCGTGAGCTCCACTCAAGGATCACAGGACCTGGTGCTGAAGAGGTATTCATCCTCATATTGGCACAGACTTCTAACTGATCATTTTCCCACTAGATCATCACTAAGATCAGACATCAAACTAAGCTTGTTGCTTTTCTCCCCCCGGAGCTTCAGCGTCATGCGAGGGATGCCTACAATATTAGTCTGAAGGCTGTGTTTATGTACGCCGCTATCTCCACCTTCCTTGCCTTCTTTGTTCGCCTGCCTGTAAGCTTCATATCTTCGTTCGAGGCATTAAAATATTTATCAAACAAACTAGATACCGGCAAAAAATCTTGATTCTCGTCCAGAATCGCCTGAGCCTTCTGAAGCCCGGGGAAATAGGCCAATAGCTCGCGGAGATGATGAGACTCTTCCACCTTCACCAGCGTCAGAAGCAGAGGCTGTGAGGTCTGAAGACGTGAGTGAGCTTCCTACACAGATAGCTAGGGACTTGCAGTCCAGCCGGAAGGAAAAGAGGAAGCGTCGCAGAAGGTTGTCCGGCTTTGAGTCTCAGGATGCTGTTGCAGACCCCGAGACGCTGCCGACGAGATCGGCAGGGACATAGATAAGAGAAACATATATCCTTACTAGATCTCCTCCTGAAATATTGGCATCCGTTTGAGACGTTTGCTATATACTGTACAATATATACTGTACAATTGCTTCTAATGCACTCAGAAGTCATGAGATTAGTTGTCCAGGCCCTAGAATTAGAAGTTGAATCCTCGAAAATAGTAGTAGAATTGACTTTTGTCTTAGTTGCTCTGTCTAATCTGATGATTGTAGGTTAACGACAAGTTGGGTAATAGTAATTGAAAGTTGATAACTTGACCACAAGTCAAACGATAACTCTAACGATAACTCTCGGGAGTAAATCATCGATAGTTCCCCAGCTCGAAAAAATTCAAAGTTGATCATATCATTCGATAGATAGAAAAGCTGGTGAATTCGTGAAGCGTTGGTCCATCCATAACATGAAATTGCAATCATTCATTTCCATTGACAATACCCACTTCAGGTCTCTACACCAGCAGAGTTCATACAGAACGATTGAATCAAGAGTACTCCACCAAAAAGTTCCTATCAAATTTAGTATCGACCACAACATCCAACACGTTATTTGAAGCATCATGGGCGGCAAACGAGTTTCCTAATTGCTTGCCATCAATTGTCATCCGGGTTGGTGCCTCTTGTACATTGAGGAATCGGATGCCAGTGAGCTTCACCCCGGTATCATAGTTGAATGTACCAGACACATTCAGCAGACCATCTTTGAACGTCATCTCAACTGAAGTCGCGCAAGGCGGATCAATCAGCTCTCCATCATCAATATACAACTTTCCAGACGCAGTGCCATCCCGACTAGGTGCAACGACAAACTCAAAATCTTTCTTCCTCAGCATCGTAGTTGTATTGGCTGACTCAACACGAAGAGGAAGAATAGAACCACCCTTGATGTAAAGAGGAATAGTTGTGAAGTTGACATCATTTAAAGTGACTGTAGACCCAGTACCGTCCACTGGAGTGAAGGTCAAAAAGTCGTAGAAGATATCATTGGGGAGGTAAATATCGACCGACGTCGAGTTCTCTTCTGTGACGGGTGAAACGAGGATAGAATCTCCATAGAAGAATTGGAGGTCGATGGGGAATGTATTACTGTCTTGGGGATACTTGAACCAAAGAGGATGAAGGACGGGTGTACCATCTGTGTGTGCTTGATGGAAAGCGGTATACATGTAGTCGAGAAGGCGGTAGCTAAACATAGATAAAACTGTGATTGCAAACAAAGTTTGAAAGTCACTTACCGGATGTCAATTGCATTTCTAGCGGCTTGTGCAACGCTTTCCCAGGAATAAAACTCTTGGCTAATGGCTGTATCATCATTGTGCTGCAAACCGTGTCAAACGAGTAATTGGAGGGATGAAGCTTGCTCACATTGCGCATGAAGGGATAGAATGCACCAAGCATAGCCCATCGAGCACACAGGGTCTCAGTTGTGTTGCCAACTGGGAGTGTGATAGTTAGAAAATATCAGTCAATCATGTATATGGTACCTACTAAATCCGCAGATGTCACTTCCGACCATTGGAATTTGGAAGATTGTTGCAAAGTTGAGCATCCCAGCGATAGAAAATCGATATTGTTCCCAAAGGCTGACATTATCTCCGAGCCATTTTCCAACATGAGCACCGGCACCTGCAAATGTCGAGCGAGTGATGATAAGAGGGCGCTGCCCCGGCCGACGAGCCAACAGTGCCAGGCGTGTGGCGGCAGACATCATCGTACCATAGAGATTGTGTGTGTTGTATTCCTGAAGGCCATTGGCATGGACCGCACTCGTCTTGCGCACGATAAGCATCATTAAGAGTACTTGTTGGATCAAACTTACAGATGCAGTCTTGCTTGAGAGAGGACCTGCTGCGTTGTTGATCGCATAGGGAGGATTGAGGATATCATCACGCTTGTAAAGCGTGGACCCAGTGTCATTAAAGATAGGGGCATTCGGATCAGGAGGAGGACTAATTCTTGCTGGCGGAAGATCTTGTTCAATCGCTTGTTGGAACGGATCGTCACATGGCAGGTTGCAAAACTATGAATATAAAGAGATGGTTCAATTTTGTCGAGGAAAGGGACATATAGTAGGGCTATAGCAACTTACGTTTGAAGGCTCGTTCATGTCGATCCAAGCGCCATCTATATCAATACCCGTCTCAGGATTGTAAAAATCGAAGAATTCATCGTTCCAAAATCTGGAAGTGGTCGTACTAACACTCAAAAGGTCAGGATATATGATGCTTACTGCGTAGTTTTCGGGTCGAACCAATCTTGATGAACCCATGAGAACTTAGTCAAGTAATTGACAGGATAAATTTACCTGGGTATACAGTGACACCTGGGAAGATGTTGTCAATATCACTGGTTGAATCATTTATCATAAACTAACCTGGCCAAACAAGACTCAGGAGATCGCTTCCGTTTTCAGCTTTCAGGTAGATATTAAGGTCTTTACCACGATGATATGCGCCGTAGTTCTTGTCATCTGGCGTATATGCAACGGCAGGATCAGTCATCAAAACTATGCGACCATAAGGTATCAAAAAAAATGGTGATTTGATGGCATAGCTCACTATAATGCTGATCATGAGAGTGCAAATAATCGACGATATCACGCATTCTGTTCAGAGGGAAATATTGAGGATCTGTAGTGAAAATTCGTCGCCTGTCCATGTAGTCTACCCATCTCTGTCAGACAGGCAAGAATACGATCAAAATGAAGCCCACCAATGTCTGTCCACATTGTTTCTAGAGGAATATTGGCAGCGGCATATTTCGAGATAACCCCAGCCACATCAACGAAGTCTATCGCATCTTGAATAAGCCGGAAACTTATGACGAACGAAAACGATGACATACCTTTGTAGCCGAAACGACATTGATGAAAGCCAAATGACCAATAAGGGACTTCTGCTGGCAACCCGACAACTTCAGCATACTGACGAGCCACGGCGCTCGGGTTCGATTCACTACCAGCAAGAAAATAGAAATCCAAGACACCGCCAATGGCATTGTATTCCAAGCTAGTTCCCCCAACATTGGAAAGCTTAATGTCCATTCCATTGGAGTTGAGAAAGAACACTCCATGTGTCCCAGTGGTCCGATGCTCGAAGTAGATAGGATGATTCCCATACAAATTGGTACCAATTGGGATACCGGGAGCATCACGTGACCATAGGGTCAGCGTGGTATTACTTGTAGAAAGGCGGAAGGGGTTAGTGTGCTCGCCGAGGCCGTAGATGTTTGCGTTGTCCGGGAGGTTTGTTTTTACACGGAGGTATTGCTGTTCAAAGATGATAGGATGGGATGCGGTCGAGAAGAGAACTTCATGTGTTGAAGTCCTTACAATCGAAAACGAAAAGGGTGAGGTCGTATACTTGAATTGAATATCAGCTGAGTGGGGTGATACCATGCGATGCGAGTCTGGGCGCGGGAAGACAGAATCCGGTACCTCGAACCTCTTAGACTTTTGGTCAACGATCTTCAAATGGATACGTTCTCCTATGGGTAAAGTTATAGGGACAATAGAGTGAGGTTGTGCATGTCCATACTTGTTTCATAAACGACACTGAGAGAAAGTCTTTTGAGATCTTCACCGTATATATTGCATGCCGAACCAGCGAGAGCCAGATCTGCGGTCAATTTACCACCATCAGTCCTGACGTTAGTAGCATGGTAGCCCGGGCATGCATCCAGCTTCGTTGGGTCGACATTGGCAGCAGAAGATAGTGCAATCCAAAGGACAAAAACAGCCCAATTTCCTCGAGCCCAGGAATGAAACATGACGGTGGAATCAGGAGCAAAGGCCTTTTATACTCGCAAGTGTATATCAACTTCAATAAGATGTGTCGGAATTTGAATTCTGTAATCTGCAGTGCCAAGACACATCTGTTAGAATTACTACGTACATTTTAGCCACTGCTTGGTTTGGTATATAATCGGTCTACGTGAAGCTCCCGCAATAGACCTGTTGTCAATCCCCTTCAATATAGAGTCTACTCTGTCGTGGTTCAGCACGGCTCACGAATATTTTCATTCAACGGACGGGCGAAGGATTGTTGACTTCGATTTCGAATCATAAGAAGATCCGTATTTGGTAAGGTCTGTACGATATAGTCACACTTTGTCACCCGTGACTTCGATCTCCAAAATAATGTTGCCAAATAGGGCCCATCTGACCTTCCTCATTGTTTGAGGACACACAGGGGTAAGGGATAGAGGTAACTACCCTGTGCTTCTATTCCTGAAGGATATAGTATATACCCTTAGCTCTGGTCTAAGTATATCCCTTCACTACTCACCACCTTTTCCTTTCCTGCTTCTCTCCTATACT